>CACSLK010019758.1:7956003-7971040 GCA_902706635.1 Striga hermonthica
TATATATATATATATATATATATATACACACTAAGCACTAAGGCTAGCCATGCGCCATGCCCGGTTTGGAGAATTGACGAGATTAAATTTTAGTACCAAGATTATTATGTTAAGTGCGGTTGGTTTAATTCAAACCATCTTTAGAAGTTAGATTCTTGAGATTAGAAGAGTAAAGGAAATCAAGACACCTAGGGCATGAATAAGCTATGTTCTTAAGCACTTAAGTGGCCATGTGTCCTTACAAGATTAAACTTAACATTTTCCACCTCTTCATACATTTCAACCTCTTCCTTTGCGTATATTGGATGAGTAGTGAGTTCTGTAAGATGGTTACTTCATAGCACTTAGATTTTCTTTCTTTTAATAGCTTTAGAAGTGAATTGCCGAGAGCTAATACTACTTGTATTTGAAGCCGAGAGTGAGGAATAGATAGCTTGGTACTACTAATGTCATCTTCTGTTAATTATACTATTTTCACCGTGGAGAATAGTCATAGTGTTGGGAATATTCAGCCTGCTTTTATTCTCATAATTAAGGTAAAGTAAAGAGAGTAAATGAAAATTTAGTTAAGCACCGCACGGAGAAGCCGTACGCACACACGAAGACGAGGGATCATGCAATACCTTGTGCAATTCGTCGAGAGTTCGTAGAGGTAACCTCATCTTCGTCATCAATCCATGTTAATATGATCAGCTTAGGGGTATCAGGTTCAGTTCATGTCATTCGGATCATGAAAAAGCTCGATTATGTTCAGTTTAGGCCATGTTAGGCCGTGACCGAGTGATGTTCATTTTTTATCCGACAACTCCCAAGCAATTCATGTCTATTTGATCGTGATATGTCATTTTATATTCAGTTAATTCATGTTTGTCGAAAGAAGTTCATGTTCGTTCGAGAAGCGGCTTAACGCCGTATGGCGGCGCACGGTGCGCACGCAACGGCCATTTCTAGCATGATGTGCAAATTTCATGATTTTGAGTATTTTCAGTAAATTAGATCATGTCAAGTCAGTTTATGTTGTTTCATGTTGAGTTAGTCGAACGACATTGCCGGACGGCCGATAAGGATCGATCGTGGACGCCACGCCCGCAGGCAGCGGGTAGTGCGCGCCGGCAGTCATGCGCGATATGCGGATGACGTGCGGTTACGCCCAGTTGGCCGTCGCGCGTGTCCCCTGTGCACAGGCAGTCATCGGTTGGAAGCACATAGTGCAGGCCAACAGGCGTGGCACGCTAGTGCGCAGGTTCGCACGGCAGTCGAGCACGGGCAACGCCCAACGACTTGCCGAGTGGTCAGTACCGCGCGAGTCGCACGGCAGCACCCGCGCGGTATCCAGTCATGTTCAGCAGACGCCGCGTGCGTGTTCTTATGTTCAGGTACCTGTCGCGGTGCGCAGTAGCGCCCGATAGCGTTCAGCGGCGCTTGATGCCAACGCACATAGCGTCTGGCAGCGCCCGTCAACCTCACGCATGTCCAATAACGCCCAGTTGGGCCTAATTCAAGTCAACTGCGGCCAGACGCCGTAGCACCATAGCCTAGGGCCTCGGCAGGCCCGTTGGCCGAGCCAGCGCCCGACCGCCCGACCAGAGTAGGCCAGCGGTCCGGTCCAGACCGGTTCAGTCCGATTCAGACCGGTTGGACCGGTTCAGTCTATATTCTCATGCTTTAGTCCCGGTTCATATTTAAGTCTCATTTTTTCAGTTAAAATTCCAGGACCAGTTCAGTTCAGTAAATTCATATCAGTTCAGTAATTTCGGTCTAGTCAGTTAGTCAGTTCAGTTCAATAAGTCAGTTAAATTTTCAGTTCAGTCAGTTCAGTCATGATCAGTCATGTTCAGTCATGATCAGTCATGTTCAGTCATGATCCGTCATGTGCAGTTAGTTCAGTTCAGTTTAGCAGTACCAGTTCAGTCAGTTTTTCTTATCAGTTAAGTTAGACCCCGAGATGGTTTCAGTTAACTATTCAGATCGAGTCTAGCATCTTAACAGCTATTTTAATCAGTCTGAGCATAGCACTTAGTATTTGTTTATATATGTCAGTTTTGCAGGCAATCAGCACTTATTTTCAGATCAGCAGTTCAGGTGGGGACTCAAACTAAGTACTACATTGATTATAATTACGCTACCATGTTTGAGGTATGTATTATCAGTATCCGCTCGGAATGATCGCCGGTCCATTCTGGGTTCTAGTGGCCCTAATCTGCCCACTAGAGTGTGCACATGGTGTCCGGTATTAGTTTGTGCCGGCAGATGTTCAGTTATCAGTCAGGTGATTTATATCACGAGATCAGTATCAGATTATTGAGAACCGGTATCAGTTATCAGTTCAGTTTCAGTTCAGTTATATATACCAGGATCATGATATTGTTATTATTTTCACTGTTTTACTTTAGTATGAGTTTCTGCGGAGCACAGTGTTTTAGTGCTCGCGCCCCCACGTATTTCATGTTTTTCAGGTCACGGAGTCGGGGACGAGGAGTGAGCTGACGAGCCGTTCAGGATATTTGTTGATATGTATATATATGTTTTGGCTACACTACTATTCCGCTACAGTTTTCAGTACTTTAACTCAGCTTTTGGTCTGACATTAGTCGGTTAATACATTATATAACCGTTTTTATTATCAGTTTAAAAATTAACGGTTTTCAGAAAAGTCAGATTTTCACGGTAACACTCCGAATCAGTTTTCGCAAAAATAAATATTTTATTTATTTTATTTAGAAAAATTGCGAAAAAGCGTACTCTGATTTCAGTAAATAGCGGGGTGTTACATAAGTCCTTCATGTCAAATTCTTTTGACAACTGCATCTTTAATTTTCTGATGTCTTTATATCTGATCCTGCTACTAACATGTCATCAACATAAAGTAGCAAGATGATATAGCTGGACTCATATTTCTTGAAGAAACAACAGTGATCAGCATTGCACTTCTGGGAACCTTTCTTGTGCATGAAGCTTTCAAACTTCTTATATCACTGTCTTGGAGCTTGTTTCAAGTCGTACAAGCTCTTCTTCAATTTCCACACCATATCCTTCTTTCCTTCTAAAAAACCTTCAAGCTGGTGCATATAGATCTCCTCATCTAGGTCTTCGTGAAGAAATGCAGTATTCACGTCTAATTGCTCTAGATAGAGCTGTTCACTAGCCACAATACTTAAAACAGTCCTGATAGTATTGAGCTTTACAACTGGAGCAAAGATTTCAGTATAGTCAACTCCTTCTTTCTATTGAAATCCTTTAACAACCAGTCAGGCTTTGTATCTCCTGGAACCGTCATGGTCTTCCTTCACCCGATACACCCATTTGTTGTGAAGTGCTTTCTTTCCCATAGGTAACTTGACTAATTCACATGTCTGATTTGAGATCGAGGACTTCATCTCGTCCTTCATGGCAAGCTCACACTTGCTAGCATCTGTGGTTTGACAAGCCTCCATATAATCTTCAGGTTCTCCTCCATCAGTCAACAACATGTAGTCCATGTATCTCATGTTAGGCACATGGGACCGAGAGGACCTTTTCAATACAGGAATTGGAGTAGAAGGTTCTGATTGCTTATCGCTTTCTTCATTTGATTCCTCTGACAGAAGATTCCTTATTATAGGAATGTCTGGGATATCTTCCACCTCTAAATAAACTGGCTCACTCGCTTCTGAGTTGCTGACACTTGTGTTATGTCGGTCCTTGTACATCACTCTTTCATTAAAGAAGACATCTCTGCTGCAGATCATTTTTTGTGTTTTCATCATCTCATATGCGGTAGCCAAACTCATCTTCACCATAACCAAGGAAAGTACATTTCTTTGATTTTGGATCAAGTTTGTTTCTACCTTGATCACTGATGTGCACATATGCTACACACCCGAAAACTCTGATATGTGAGAGTTTTACTTCTTTTCCGCTCCATACCTTTTCTGGTAACTTGTAATCTAATGGTACTGATGGACTTCGGTTGATCATGTAAGTTGTTGTGTTGACTGCTTCTGCCCAGAATTTCTTAGGCTTGACTACATACGCAAGCTTCTGGCTTTTTCAGTCAACGTTCGATTCATATGCTCAGCTACACCATTGTGTTGAGGTATACCAGGCACAGTTCTCTCCATTCTGATATCGTGCTCATAGCAAAACTTCTTGAATCTAGTGGTTATATATTCACCACCATTATCGGATATGAGCTTCTTAATCTTCAATCCTGTCTCATTTTCCACCACAGTTTTCCAAATCTTGAAAGGTTCAAATACTTCTGACTTGTGTTTCAGAAAGTAAACCCATACCTTTTTGGAGTGATCATCGATAAAAGTCACGAAGTATTGCTTCCCACCAACGGATGGGACACTCGTTGGACCCCAAACATCAGCTTGGATGAGCTCAAGCTTCTCCTTCTTTGGAGTTCTTCTATTTGTCTGAAAGCTGACTCTCTTCTGCTTTCCAAGTATACAATCTTCACACATGTCAATTTCTATTGACGAAGGTATGGTAATTTTCCTTTTGAGTGCATGATTTTCATCCCTTTTTCACTCATATGCCCAAGTCTTTGGTGCTATAGATTGGGATTTTCATTTGTTGCAACTGTCATAAGATGACATGCTCATGTTGTCTTGTAAGAAGTACCATTTTTTTTCCTCGAGCAATTATCATCGTACCCTTTGAAATCTTCCAATCATCACCATGGAAGATTGTCATGTAGCCTTCACTGGCTAACTGGCCCACGGAGATTAAATTTTTCGTTAGGTCGGGAATATGTCTAACATTTTTCAATTCCCATAAAGATCCGTTCAACTTTAGTTTTATTGCACCTTTCCCTACAACCTCGTATGATTACACATTACCTAGGTAAACTTTACCAAGATTTCCAAGAACATAATTCTTGAATAGTTCCTTCTGTGAGGTTGCATAAAAAGATGCTCCAGAATCTAACACCCAAAATTTCTCTTTGTTCTCCAAAGAACATGTCAGCATATCTCATCTAGAGGCTGAAGCAATATTTGTTGGGATCTATGAAGATCTCGTTATGCACAAATCACGAATTCAATAGCAAAACGTAAACCTATGCGCAGCGGATCTAAAGGTTTGTGTAGAGAACTTACGGCTTAAAATTTATGGCGATCTGGCTGATATTCTAGATGGTTGTACATAGCACACCAATGAATAGTTGACTACAAATCGCGTTCTAGAGTTGCACGAACAAGATCAGATTGAAAACCGGATCAAACGGGTGCAAAACGGATGAAAACAAGCTTGCAATCCTGGGACACAACGGCGAAATGTGAGGGCGCGTGCGGCATCGTATGGCGGCGATCTCGATAGCGTTGGAAAGCTCTCGTTGAGGCGGTCGTCTGGGTATACTGCACGGCATGATCGGACCTCCTGTTAGTTCTGTACGATCAAATATATTCCGTCTTGGTTTACCTACAGATATTCTACTGTATGTCTCAAACATCTCTTAATCTTGTACTGGTGAAACAACAAGAAGAAGATAAAGCTTGAATGGGAACTGAGAGAGAGAAGATGGCGTGAGACGTGTTTCACGAGTTGTGTAATTCTCTTCTCTTCCCATGAGCTTAATGATGTATATATAGAGCTACAGTAGGGACCCTTATGAGATTAGGAGAAGGGCTCCTTAATTAATTAAAATACTTATGGACCAAGCCACTTATTTTAATTAATTAAATAATATTAAATGGGTCACCAACATAATATTATTGCACTCCCTTTTTCTAGCCCAATTTACAATTGAGACTCCAATAATAATTACGCGATTTATCTCCCCATGTTTAAGATATAATGTCCATTAATTAATTCGATTACTGACAATCAAGAATTAATTAATTTATTATTATTTCACCGAAGCTAGCGCTCATTCATCACATTATTACTATGCTGGAATTTAATCCACCTGCAGGGTTTACCATAATAATCTTTCATGAACTCACTCCGGGGACATCATCAAACTAACGCACATGGTGACCGTAAATATCCTAACAGCACATCCTACATGCAGCAATATTACCCAAGACAGCGGGTCTATTGTCCCAGTTCACGAAGCCTCACACATGTGAATCAAAGTAATAAGTACTACACATATATGTATGTTTAATATCTTACGGGTTAAGAGCACGCAGTGATTAACCGAGGCCTAGTTCGTTTACGACGATCAGTATAAAACGAACTGCTCCTCTCTGGGATCTTTTTCAATAATAAATGTACTAGTGCAACTAATCAGTCAAGACAAATTGTACGGTTGACACTACAATCGTTCACGATGGGGTGTTCATGTCCATCTAGGTTGTGAACCATTAATTCTTGTTTCGCGAGTAACTGATAGTATGATCTTTGGTTCGCCCGATGACGACCCACACTATTTAATGCAAAACAACAGAACGTAGAACTTGTTTAATCTAACATGTTTTTCATTCATAAAGGGTAAAAGTGTAATATCATCCAAAGCCAAGCTTTTAGTATATAACACTAACAATCTACCACTTATACTTAAAGCTTTCGCTTTTACAAGTATAGTCCTATAAATCCGTTATTCTAAAAAACCTATGTCGATCCTATCGCCATGCACTTGACTCTCATTCATGTCACGTGTTTGACGAAGACCTTCTCTAGCAAACTCTTTGTGAAAGGATCAGCTAGGTTGTCCTCAGATTCAATCTTGGCAACATCAACGTCTCATCTACCAACTATCTCTCTAATCAGATGGTACTTTCGCTCTATGTGTTTGCTTGCTCTGTAGGCTCGTGGTTCCCTTGAGTTTGCTACTGCTCCACTGTTATCACAATACACGGTGATACCACGTGGCAAACTCGGAATCACCTCTAAGTCCACTAAGAAGTTTCTGAGCCAAACTGCCTCTTTCGCTGCCTCTGAGGTTGCTATGTACTCGACTTCCATGGTGGAGTCTGCTACGCATTTCTGCTTAGCACTCCTCCATGAAATGGCTCCACCTCCCAAGGTAAACACATAACCTGAGGTTGATTTACTATCGTCCCTATCTGACTGGAAATCAGAATCACTAAACCCAGAGGTAACAAGCTGTCTGCACGATAAACTAACATGTACTCCTTAGTCTTTCTCAAGTACTTTAGTATATGATTCACCGCAGACCAATGTTCCCTACCTGAATTACTTTGATATCTAGTTACTAAGCCAACGGCGTAGCTGATATCTGGCCTAGTACAAAGCATAGCATACATAAGACTTCCTACTGCCGATGCATAAGGATTTGTCTTCATGTCCTCAATCTCTTGAGACGTGTTGGGAGACATCTCCTTAGAGAGAGGGATTCCTTTCCTGAAAGACAAAGTACCTTTCTTAGAATCCTGCATGCTGAACCTAGCCAAGGCAGTATCTATGTATGAAGATTAGGATAAGTACAACATTCTCTTCTTACGGTCTAGAACGACCCTAATAACAAGAATGTGTCCCGCTTCTCCTAAGTCCTTCATATCAAACTGCTTAAACAACCATACCTTTACGTCAGCTCCTTATTGTTTCCAATAAGAAGTATGTCATCCACGTACAACACAAGAAACACCACCACGCTCCCACTGATTTTCTTGTACACGCAATGCTCATCCGGACGTTGAGTGAACCCGTACGACTGGATCACCTCATCGAACCGAATGTTCCCAAGACCTCGAAGCTTGCTTCAGTCCATAAATGGACCGAATAAGCTTACACACTAGATGCTCACGACCTTCAACAATGAATCCCGTTGGTTGCTGCATATAGATGTCTTCCTGAAGGTTTCCATTAAGAAAAGTCGTCTTGACATCCATCTGCCAGACCTTATAATTCATATGAGCGGCTACAACTAAGAGAATCCGAATGGACTTAAGCATAACTACTGGCGAAAAGGTCTCATAGAATACCCTCAATCTGGGTATAACTTTTAGCAACAAGCCTAGCTTTGAAGGTTTGCACCTCCCCATTTCAGCATTCAGTGCAACATTCCATGAATCTGCATCTTTATCATGGAGTGCCTCATTGTAAGTCCTTGGGTACGATTCTAGGTTTCCTGGAACTGAGCCCTTAGACTCTTCAAGACCTATCCATCGGTTGGGTAACTAAGAAACCCTCCCACTACGACGAGGTACTGTCTGCACTGGTACACTCTCAGTGTTATGTGTTGTAGTATTATGTGATGAATCTACTTGTGCACTCGGTGGGGAACTGCCAACTTCACCCCTCAACTCCTCTAAGACATGTCTACTAGCGGGCTTGTGATTCATAATATAGTCTTCTTTCAAGAATCTAGCATTCGTGCTAACGATCACTTTCTGATCCTAGGGACTATAAAATAATCCACCTTTCGTTCCCTTGGGATAGCCAACGAACACTCGTGCTTCCGAACATTTTTCCAACTTGCCAGCTTCCTTCACTAACACGTGTGCAATACTACCCCATATTCGAAGCTGCGAGAAACTGCACTTGCGCCCTTTCCACATCTCATAAGGAGTAGTTTCTACCGACTTTGAAGGAACCATGTTCAGAATATACACAGTCATTTCTAGTGCCAATCCCCAGAACAATCTGGTAATCTAGAATAACTCATCATTAATCTAACCATTTCCATAAGAGTCTTATTTCTTCGCTCTGCAACCCCGTCCTGCTGGGGCGTGCCAGGTGCAGTCAATTGGGATTCAATCCCAGCTTCCGATAAGTATGTCCTATACTCTCCAAACAGGTATTCGTCACCTCGATCAGATTGAAGTGACTTGATACTTTTACCATAAAGCTTCTCCACAACTGCCCGATACTTCTTTAATTTCTCAAAGCATTCGGACTTGCGATGCAACAGATAAATGTACCCATATCTCGAGTAATCATCAATAAAAGTGACAAAGTGCTCAAAACCTCCTCTAGCCTGGATCGACATATGTCCACACAAATAAAATGAATCAATCCTAGCACTTCTTGGCTCCTATACCCCTTTGTCGTAAACGGCCTCTTAGCCATCTTACCTTCTATGCATGATTCGCAAGTTGGATAGTGCTCTTCCAATGGACCGAGAAGTCTACTTTCCACTAACTTTTGAATCCTCCTAAGGTTTATGTGCTCAAGTCTAAGGTGCCAAAGATATGCTTGATTCATACTCGAAGATTCCTTCCTCTTATTAGATTTAGTCACGACATTATTCAATTCAGTTTGTTGCAGTGTGGGAAAGTTTGGTTTAAGAACATACAAATTGCCAACTAATGAACCAGAACAAATGAAATGCTTTCCACAACGAATAACAACCAAGTCATCAAACGTAAAGGAAAATCCATCTGAAACAAGTTTAGAAACTGAAACAAGATTCTTTTTAAAACTAGAAACATAAAGGCAATGTCTCAAAACCAAAATACTACTATCAAAAGATAAAGTAACGTCTCCCACGGCAACAGCTGCCACTTTCGTAGCATCGCCCATGTAGACGGTGATCTCTCCCTCCCTAAGCTTCTGGGTTTCCTGGAACCCCTGCAATGAATTGCAGACATGATCAGTGGCTCTAGTATCTACACACTAGGTTCTGGTAGATACAACCGTTAAACATGTTTCTACGATATTAACGAGAGAGTTACCTTTCTTGATAAGAGAGTTACCTTTCTTGAGGAGAGGGCAGTCGACTTTCCAGTGTCCTGACTTATTGCACTTGTGACATCTACCTTTCGCTTCTTTGCCACAGCCTGAGGGGGCGGTCGCTGGACCACTACAGCATCCTGCACCTTTGCCTTTCTTGCAGACTTCTTTCTCTTCCAGCCCTTGTAAGGCCTGGAAGGTTCAGCGTGCTCGGCAACCAGCGCGTGAGGATCCTGAGTAAATAAGGCCTCCGCCAACTGAAGCTCTGCAAGTAGTTCTGGGAAAGCCATATGCATCTTGTGCATGTTGTAGTTCAATCGGAACTGATCAAAGCTCTTCGGCAGAGATTGGAGCATGATATCAACTTGGGTTTCCCCATCGATAAAACCTCCCATAACCTCAAGCTCATTGAGCAGCACCATAACCTTGAGAGCATGCTCCCTTACGGGTGTGCCCTCTGCCATGCGTGTAGCCATCAGAGCACTCATAGCCTCTTGCCTAACAGCCCTAGACTGGTGTCCGAACAGATTCCTAAGATTGAGAAGTATGTCTGCGGCAGTGTTCATAGACTGATGTTGTGTTAAAGAACATTTGACATAGATGCCAGAATGTAACACTTTGCCATCTCATCAGCCTTTTTCCACCGGGCATACTCATCTTTCTCCTGCTCAGGAGCATCAGCCGCGGGCTCTATCGGGCAAGCATCAGTGATCACAAACTTATAACTCTCAGCAGTCAACACAATGTCTATGTTCCTCTTCCAATCAGTATAATTAGGGCCAGTAAGATGATTTTCTTTTAGAATGACAGATAACGGATTGAACGACATGATGAATATCTAAGAAACACGAAAATAATTTTACAGATTAAACACATTTGAATTTAACTGCTAATGTTGATATCCTCAAAACAACATTAACTTAAATTCACCGACATCTTAAAACACCGAGAGTTAATGCATGATACGACGACAACCCCACACAACTCAACATTCGCAATAGAGAGGCTTTCAAATGCCCATTAATTTCCATAAGTCAAAACCAAATTCATAACGAACAAAATTAATAGTCGGTCTCCATTTGACCATGCAATAATTTCAGAGACCCCGAGGGGAGTTATAAATAAATCGCATTCTAAGTGAATCCCATTCCTCGATCCTGAGTTCATACGAATTCTATTATACGTTATTCGAGGGGAAGATCGTACTCTCTCATAAGACTCCCTCTAATCGTCTAATTAGAAATTCATCCTGGTAATAGATACCTACAATTAATTTTAGCGATGTCACCTGAGGGGGGCACATAACCGCAATTAATTGATTTACCGACAAATTAGAAATGGAGGCCTTAAGAATTTTACAATTAACTTTAATTTAAAACCCCTTCTCAGACTTAGTATAATTTAAATGAATATTTTTACTTATTTAAATATTTATGCAATTATAAATTAGTCCTATGTAAATGCAATAATTTATTAACATGCATAAATAAATATGCAATTCTAAATTAACCCCATGAAAATACAATAATTAATTAACATGCATAAATAAATAAATAATTAATGGCATAGTGAATTTAATTAAATAAATCCACTATTATGTCCATTAAATATTGAGTTCATATAAACATGGAAATCTTGTATATTCTTTCCCTGTTCAACTGGAACTCCCACTGCAGTAGAAACCTGGTTGATATCATATTGCTTGGCCATCAAGTAAAAACACCGCTACCTAGCCTCCGCCGATCAGCTGTCGCCATCGCCGGTGAAAAACCGCCAGCGCCATTTTTTTTCTTCTGCGCGAGTTCGCGCGGTCTCCGGGCTCCAGTTCGGATGATTTTTCGAGGCTCGTTGATCTCGTGCAAACTCCCGGAAATTAATCCACGATTTCAACACGAAAAATATAATTTACTAAATTACATAATCCGATCCTAGATCCAACGAATGGATGTACATGTTTTTTCTAAACAAATAATTAAATCTATCCGGTCAACCCCTGGGCGAATAATTATTACAAACATTCATCCATCAAATTCCTCGACATGTCCGAGGCTTTAAAAACAAATTTAAAACCATACATCACATTCATCATCATTCATCAAACACATAGTCGGCTATAATAGTGGATTAAACTAATTCTTGCAAAACCGAGTTATGCGAATATAATCCAATATATGGCTGCGTTTGAACACATCTTGACAAATAAAGTCGTAAAAAATTGAACTTTTACACAACGAATTAAACCAGGCTCTGATACCACTTATTGGGATCCATGAGGATCTCGTTATACACAAATCACGAATTCAATAGAAAAACGTAAACCAATGTGCAGCAGATCTATAGATTTGCGTAGAAAACTTACGGCTTAAAATTTATGGCGATCTGGCTGATTTTCTGGATAGCCGTACACAACACACTAGTTGACTGCAAATCGCATCCTAGGGTTGCACGAATAATATCGGATCGAAAACCGGATCAAATGGGTACAAAACGGATGAAAACAAGCTTGCAGTCCTGGGACACATCGGCAGCGCGTGAGGGCGTGCGCGGTGTCGTACAACGGCGATCTCTACGGCGTTGGAAAGCTCTCATCGAGAAGGTCGTCTGGGTATGCTGCACGCCTTGATCGGACCTCCGGTTAGTTCTGTACGATAATATATATTTCGTCTCGGTTTACCTACAAATCTTCTATTGTATGTCTCAAACACTTCTTAATCTTGTACTGGTGAAACATTAAGAAGAAGATAAAGCTCGAATGGGAACTGAGAGAGAGAGAAGATGGCGAGGGACGTGTTTCACGAGTTGTGTAATTCTCTTCTTTTCTCATGAGCTTAATGATGTGTATATAGAGCTACAGTAGGGACCCTTAGGAGATTAGGAGAAGAGCTCCTTAAATAGTTGTGGACCAAGTTACTTATTTTAATTAATTAACTAATATTAAATGAGCCACCAACATAATATTATTGCTCTCCCTTTTCCTAGCCCAATTAACAATTGAGACTCCAATAATAATTACTCGATTTATTCTCCCCATGTTTAAGATATAATGTCCATTAATTAATTCGATTACTGACAATCAAGAATTAATTAATTTATTATTATTTCACCCAAGCTAGCGCTCGTTCATTACATTATTACTATGCCAGAATTTAATCCACCTGCAGGGTTTAGCATAATAATCCTTCATGAACTCACTCTGGGGACATCATCAATCTAACGCACATGGTGACCGTAAATATCCTAACAGCACATCATACATGCAACAATATTACCCAAGACAGCGGGTTTATTAGCCCAGTTCACTAAGCCTCACCCATGGGAATCAAAGTAATAAGTACTACAAATATATGCTTGTTTAATATCTTACGGGTTAATATTTTATTTTTTTTGAGTATAAAATACATAATATATGTGTATAAAAAATATATATAAAATAATTTTCTTATATTTTTTTAAATTGCAGATTTGGCCCAATGGACCAATTGAGATATTCTCAAAATAAATAAATTTTTGGTCAAGTCCTTGAGTTTCATCCAATTTTCAAAATGAAGCCCACCATTAATGGCTTCCAAGCTCCTGCTATACCTTCATTGTCCAAGCGAAAGTGAGGACGACGGTGACGATGGCAGCCGGTGTGCGACGGCGCTTCGCGGTGGAGGAGGATGCAAGAGACGGCGAGATTAATGGCGGAAAAATCGAGCTCCACCTCTTCCGGCAGCGAGACAAAATCTGGCGGTCTTTCGGCTGCGACTAAGCAGTCGATCAAGCTCGGTTGTTGGTTGGAGTCGGGCTGCCGTGTGCCTGGGAGTTAGATGGCAGCGGATGGCGGTATATGTACTATGGAGGACGGCGGCGGCGTGAGGATCACGACGACATATGGTGTGGCGGACGGCGGCGGCGTGAGGATGACAATCGGTGAACCTGCCTGTGTATGTGTGTGTTTGTGTGTGTATCTGTGTATATACACATGTGTGTGTGTGTTAGTTGTGTGTGTGTGTGAGAGAGAGAGAGAGAGAGAGAGAAAATGGGAGGTGTAATTGTGTGAGAGTGAGTGAGCATGGGGGAGGGTGTTGGCAGGTGGGCGTGGGTCGGGTAGTTGGGAGGTAGGTGTTGGTGAATTAATGTTGATTGGGACCCACTTATTTGAATGTGATATGGAAAAGATACCATAATACCCTTAATGAAGATATAATTTTGACTTTTTTGTAGTCATTAGATCATCCGTTCTAATGACTCTGATTTATTCTCATTTCTTTCACTAAGCATCATTCTCATGTGAACACAATCCTATATATATATATAAATATATATAAATAAATATATATTTATATAAATATATATATTATATATATAATATATATTCTGATATATATTCATATATGTAATATCCCGTCATGTTATTAATATTAATCATGTGTTTAATTCCGATATAATAATGTTGTCGATTATTATTTTTCGGAATTAATTATTTCAGTCGAGATTATCCAAAATTATTTTCGAAGTCACGTTTATGTTTGGAATAATTTTGGTAATTAAGTACCATTCTTAGTTAAATAATTAAGCATATTAATTGTGCTTAATTAAGGTTAATTATGCTTATATAAGCTGAATGCCATAGGCATTTTATAGTAATGTTGTCATTTTTTTCACTAAAATGCCGTGGGCATTTTATCCATATTCAAGGGAGATTTTGTCTCCATTTTAAGCTTTAGGTGTCATCATTTTAAGGTACTAAGTGATGATTAAGTTCCTTATTAGATGACTAAGCTATTTGGTGGGTGATTAAGCATCCTTAAGTCTCTAATGTTGACAAATGGAGGTAAATGATTAGCCACCTCTTAATTTTATTTCTCCCCACCTCTTAAACCTTCATATATAAGTAATAGACTTGGGAAAATTTCAGCCTATTTTCCTAAGTATATTGTAAGAGTTAAGTATAGAGAGAAGTAGAGAGCTTCCTTTTATAAGGGTTGCGCACGCAAGCTTCGGCCGTACGCACGGAAGCGTCGAGCTCCAAGTTGTTCCGAGCGTTTAGCAAGATCAGGCGAACTATTGGCAAGGTAATTGCTTGGGACCTCTTTTCTGTAGTTATTATCATTGTCATGATAATCGAGTTCATATTGTAGCCTTAAGTTACTCTCGGCTGCATCATGTCAATCATGTCGAGCAAAGTTCATGTTTAATCCGAAACTCCCAAACAACTTTCATGTATTCAGTCAATATATAGTATATTATGTTCAGTTAAGTTAAGTTTGTTGGGAGATTTTCATGATTGGTCGATTAGTTGGCCAGAGGACATGGTTGCGCACGTAGCGCACTCCCACGGGCCGTTACATGCCGTATTATGTTATCTTTTAGTATGATTATGGTTGGCCGAGTGATTCATGTTCCAACAACTTTTAAATAAGGTATTATGGTCAGTCTCTTAAGATCGGTCGAAGGAATTTCATGTTTAGTCGAGGGATTGGCTTAACGC
>CACSLK010019758.1:8007701-8023931 GCA_902706635.1 Striga hermonthica
TGATCTTTCTGTTCGAAACTCTTCGAACCACACTACCTCAATATAAGACATGGAGTATGTGTTGCATAAATAAATAAACTGCAAACATATGTACTTTGACCGAAACATGATGGCCAGATCAAAATGGAATTGATAGAAATTGCAAAACATCGCTTTTACAGCATACCTCAAACACTAAATACTATTCTCAGACTGATAAAAATAACTGTTTAATATGTTAAGATGCTCTACTGAACTTGACATGATAATTGGACCGAAACGGTATAATTGAAACTGATTTAATAAGGAACTAGACTGATATGAATTTACTGAACTGAACCAGACTTGGAATTTAACTGAAACTGGAACATAAACATGAACCGGGACGTAAATTATTAAAATATACGCTGAACCGGTCTAAACCGGTCAGCTTTCGATCTGGCCGGACCGCTGGCCTGCTGTGGCCTGGCGATCGGCCGCTGGCTCGGCCAACGGGCCTGCTAAGACCGCGGGCGTGGGCGCTGCCAGGACTGGGCGCGGGCATAGCTGTTGCATGCCTTGCTGAGCAACACTGGGTACGGCCTAGCTCTTGCTGGCACGACTGGCGTGCGACTAGACATATCTGGGCGCTGCCGAGCGCTATATGCGTTGGCACTTGCGCAACTGGACGCTGCCGGGCGCTATCGCGCACCGTGACAGATGACTGGACACATGAACGCGCACCCAGGCGCTGGCTGTGCGTGACTGGATACCGCGCGGGCGCTGCCATGCGCCTCTCGCGTTACTGGCCACTCGGGCGTGCTGTTGGGCACTGCATTCGGCCGACTGACTTGCGGATAGGTGCACTGACGTGCGCTACGCATGTTGGCATGGACTATGCATTGCCGACTGATGACTGGCTGCGAGCAGGGGGTATGTGCGACGCCCGACTGGGCATGTATGTGCGTCACCCGCGTAGCGTGCGTGACTACCGGCGTGCACTACCCGCTGCGTACGGGCACGACAACCACGGCCGTCCGATGACTTCCTCTAGCAAAATCAATGTGAATCAACATGATAATTGCTCAAAAATTTTGAACTTGACTCGATGAACTAAGATGGTCGATGGCGTGCGCACCGTGCGCTGCCTACGACTTTAAGTCGATTCCTTGATCGAACTATAAATTCTCTCGACAATCATGACTCAACTGAATATAAATTGACATATAGCGATTAAATAAACATGAATTGCTCGGAAGTTGCCGGACAAAATTAAACATAACTCGGTCATGGCTTAACATGGAGCAACCGAGAGCAAACACGACCAACTTATAACTTGAGAGCATGATTTGGAAATAATCTATCGAACATGATCTTATTAACATCAAGAGATGGCAAGGCTGATGTTACCTCTTCAAACTCTCGATGAATTGTGCAAGATCTCATGTGATTGCTCGGCCTCGGTGCTTCCGTGCGTGCGTGCGGTAAGAAAAGATCTTAAACTAGCTTAATTATCCTTAACTTTAGCTTAGTTATTAACTTGAGTATATGCTGTAGATTTTCACCCGAACTTCTTTGATATATACTCGGTGAAAGAGGGTAAAATATGAAGAAAACCCAAGTCAAGGGAGTGGCCAATAGGCGCACGCCACTTGTCGTCCATTTATGGTGGCTATGTGGCCTCTACTAGCTTACTCATATCTTGACATGCTTAGTCATTCCCTCATGTACCCTCAGGCTTCCATGTGTTCTAGCAATGATGAAACCTCACGTGAAAAATTGCTGCAATAACTCTCGGCAATTTGCTTAAGGCTAAGCATGGTCATGTACTAATTAATCTAGCTTGAACTAAGCTAAACATTTCCGTGAGCGTGTTGAGCGTGCATGACCCGTGTTTAGTCTTAAGATAAACACGATTGATTCTAATACATGATACTGAATGGCAATTAATTCCTACTTAAACATGATTAAGCTCGGTAAAATATTTATCGAGCGATTAGACATGGATTAATTATCTGAAAACTATTCTGAGCATAAACGCGACATTTGAAATTTAATTCGAACGTTCTTGACTTGAATAATTAGTTCTGAACGATAATGATTGATAAAAATAATTATTTCGGAACTAAACGCATAATTTTAATTAATAACATAATGGGCTATTACACAAAG
Source organism: Striga hermonthica (assembly GCA_902706635.1). Taxonomy (NCBI): domain Eukaryota; kingdom Viridiplantae; phylum Streptophyta; class Magnoliopsida; order Lamiales; family Orobanchaceae; genus Striga; species Striga hermonthica. The sequence continues at coordinate 8,009,832 of CACSLK010019758.1, forward strand.
TGACTAACATATCCCCACAATCTTCCTCCTCCCATGTCGTCGCTCCGCGTGTCGACTGGGAGGAATATGAACAAGCCCTTTTAGAGGGCGGTTTGGTAGATGTTTCAGAAAGTCCCCCTCAAGGGGAAACTCCTCGTCTCGACCTTTTTCCCCGAGGTATTCCTTTTAAACTACTAGACATACATGTATATAGAACTAGTCCAGTTCTTGTACCTTTAATTGCTCTTCCTAATAATCCTCAAAATGTTGTATCAGTAGCATTTCCTTTGGCTAAGGTAGCCGTTTTAAATGCCTTTTCTTATTCCTCTGCAGCCCAAGTCGAAAGCTTTAGAAAATTCAGTGGGCTCCCTTCTGACTGGGAGCTGAAGATTCCTAGTTCTGGCGATCATTTTTCTCGTCTCTAGGTTTTTTAACATTTTTTATAGACCAAACAATGTTCGTACTTCGCTTTCCCATTCAGACCAAACTTGTGTCCATCACCAACATGTACCATATACCCATAAGTCAATTTTCTCCCAATGACAACCGCATTATGATCGCCTTTATAGTCGTCTCTCGAATAAAACTTCGGTATCTCTCGCCCGAATTTTTTTTTATTGCTATGGGTATAGTATAAATGGTGCCCATTGCTTAGTCCGTCGTTCGGGTGTTACTTTCTTGGATGATCTCTCGTCTAACGTCACCGAGTGGAAGTCGAAGTTCGTATTTGTTTGTCCAGTCGCCGGTGAGTACCCTTTTTCCAATGTCTGGATTACTCACAAAGTAGATCAAAATAAACGACCGAAGTCCAGCCAGTGTGCCCTTCTTTTGGAAGATCTCAATAAATTCACCTATGATGCTCGTCGGTTATGCAGAGAGCCTTCCCTCCTCAATTATGCTCGTATCGTTATTGATGATAGTCTTCCTCGTCTTGAGGACCCTCATAAGCTGTTATTTTAGATTCTTATGACGTTGTGTCCACAAAGTACTCTTGTTTTATCTTATCATGATATTTTTCTGCTTATTTCATTGTATTTTTGCAGTTTCTGTCCTTAATCGATTCGCTGCCAAGACAAGCGAGAAGAAATTAACTCGCCCAGCCCCTCCCAAAAAATCCACTGGGGGCTCAAGTGTGGCGCCGAAAAGTGCGGCAGTCGAGACAATTGCCGCTAAGAAATCAAATGTGGTGTTGCCTTCGGCTGTTATGCCGAACAAGCCTTCGGGCTCGTCCCGAAAACGGGCTCAGGACCAAAGGGACGTGGTTCTGGTGCCCGATTCCATCAAACAACAGAAAGGGAAAGAGAAAGTGGTCGAGAAGGAGGCCAGCGGGCCTTCCCCCATCAAGGTGCTCCTGGTTACCCTTGAGCAACCTTCTCGTCTCTACGACAATCCCGACCTCCTACAAGTCCTCGAGTACCTCCACTCGACCCTGCCTGAGGATGATAGGGTCAGGACCGATGGTAACCCCTACCATCGAGCTCATTATGCTGCCCGTCTCCTTCCCCGAGTAAGTTCTGCTTTTTGTAAGATTTGTTTTCTTATTTGCAACTTGGTTCTTATGACATTTTCTTCGCCTTTTTTTAGCTTCTCGTCTTCCTGCTCCCCTCGATGATCGACGAGGCCACTTCTCCCGACTCCAACATCAAAGTCATGAAGGAGAAGTAATCGACCAAGTGTAAGGAGCTCGAGGACAAGAAGGAGGAGCTCGAGGCGGCGAATGCTGTGATCGCCAAGTTTCGAGCAGAGAAGCATAGAGCCTCGAAGAAGGCCGAAAAGCTGGAGGCCGACCTAGCGAAGGCTAATGATGAGGCCTTAATCGAAAGGGAGACAGGGTGCTTGGAAGGTCGCAAGGCCTTCCTCAAGTCCCCAACCGGTGCAATATTTCTCGAGCATTACCGCAAGGTCTTGGTCGAGAAATTTTACAACTCGTCTGTCTTCCTCGACAAATTGTGATTCTCAACGCTTCATTACTTTAATTTCACTTTTGATGCCTGGAAGGCGGCCATTGCTCAGCCTGACTTCTCCGGCAAGTTCGACCGAGAGGAGATAAAGAAGACCCTTCCTCTCCCCGATGGCATTTACGGTGACGTGACTCTTCCTTCTGATCATCATCGTGGATACACCTCGAGGCCAAAGCTATTCATCTGGCTAAACTCTCATCTCAACTCGATGTCCCCTCATCCCTTTTGGCTGGTCCGGTTGAACTAATCGGGCCAAGTGGGGCTGATTACGAGGAAGTGGAACCTATTGATGAGGAGATGGAAGTCGAGCAACAGGGTACTAAGCTGGTCTGGGAGGAGGGGGCACTGGTACCGAGCCGATTGACGATGGGGGCGATAATGATGCTGAGAAGTCGACTGCCGACTCTCAGACAAATTAGATGTTTGTTTGATGCCTTGTTATGTTTTTTTTTCTCTTTTTGCCGTACTTAACCTCTTTTTGCCGTACTCAACCTATTCTCTTTTAATATAGTTCTTTTTTAGCCCGTCGTTTCTGTTTATTGTCAATTTTCATGGTTGATTGTGCCTTAATGATTTCTTTTTATGTTTCTCAATTTGCCTTGTATGTCTCCTCCCAACCCGGCTTGCGAGCTGGTTGAAGTCGAGCAACACTTAGCAGCTTTATAGTAGGTAAGCAAGAAGTTTTCAAACTCGTCTTCTCCCAACCCGACTTCCGAGCTGGTTGAAGTCGAGCAACGACTTTTAACAGCTTCATAGCTGGTAAACAAGAAGTTTTTCAACTCGTCTTCTCCCAACCCGGCTTGTGAGCTGGTCGAAGTCGATCAACACTTTTAACAACTTCATAGCTGGTAAACAAGAAGTTTTTCAACTTGTCTTCTCCCAACCCGGCTTGCGAGCTGGTCTAAGTCGAGCAACGACTTTTAACAGCTTCATAGCTGGTAAACAAGAAGTTTTTAAACTCGTCTTTTCCCAACCCAGCTTGCGAGCTGGTTAGAGTCGAGGAACACTTTTAACAACTTCATAGCTGGTAAACAAGAAGTTTTTCAACTCGTCTTCTCCCAACCCGGCTTGCGATCTGGTCGAAGTCGAGCAAAGACTTTTAACAGCTTCATAGCTGGTAAACAAGAAGTTTTTCAACTCGTCTTCTCCCAACCCGGCTTGCGAGCTGGTTAGAGTCGAGCAACACTTTTAACAGCTTCATAGCTGGTAAACAAGAAGTTTTTCAACTCGTCTTCTCCCAACCCGGCTTGCGAGCTGGTCGAAGTCGAACAACGACTTTTAACAGCTTTATAGCTGGTAAACAAAAAGTTTTTTCAACTTGACTTCTCCCAACCTGGCTTGCGAGCTGGTCGAAGTCGAGCAACACTTTTAACAGCTTCATAGCTGATCATCTAAAATGAAGGGATGTAATCATTCGTTATTCGTTTTAAGTTGATTTTCATAGTCGTAAGTTTCGTGGCTTAGTCGAGATTCCACTCGATATATAACTTCGTAGTTGTTTGAGTCGACTTTGTAGTCGTAAGATTAGTAGCTTAGTCGAGATTCCACTCGCGATACAACTACGTAGTTGTTTGAGTCGACTTCGTAGTCGTAAGCTTCGTAGCTTAGTCGAGATACAACTTCGTAGTTGTTTGAGTCGACTTCGTTGTCGTAAGCTTCGCGGCTTAGTCGAGATTCCACTCGAGATACAACTTCGTAGTTGTTTGAGTCGACTTCGTAGTCGTAAGCTTCGTAGGTTAGTCGATATTCCACTTGAGATGCAACTTCGTAGTTGCTTTGGGTCGACTTCGTAGTCGTAAGCTTCATAGCTTAGTCGAGATTCCACTAGAGATACAACTTCGTAGTTGTTTGGGGTCGACTTTGTAGTCGTAAGCTTCGTAGCTTAGTCTAGATTCCACTCGAGATGCAACTTCGTACTTGCTTTGGGTCGACTTCGTAGTCATTGGAGTTGGGTAGCTTCATAGTCGTTTTGAAAAATTTGGTTTTTTCAGAAAATCATAATAAGATCGACATAAAAATGTAAAAGACACAATTGAAGCATAAACTTGAAATTCATTGTATTACTAAATTTCACTAAGCATTGACCAGTACAAAAGAATTTTAAAACATTGCCCTAAGCGTAAAAGCGCTTGAGGTGGATCACATGCCAATATCGCGGCAGCTGTCGTCCTTCGCCATCCTCGAGTTGATATGCACCTCTCTCGAGCACCCTTGTGATGGTGTAGGGTCCTTCCCAGTTAGCTTCGAGTTTTCCGACATGTTTGAGAGCGTCTTCTCGTTTCATGATGAGATCGCCCACCTGAAATCGTCTAGTTCGGACTTTTTTGTCGAAGACGGCACGTATTTTTTGTTTATACTCCATGGATCGCACCCAAGCTTTCTCTCGTCCTTCCTCTTTCATGTCGAGGGCTTCCTCAATCATTTCCTTGTTTTTCTTCTCTTCGTAGAATGTCGACCTATGAGAATCCAAGCCGACTTCGATAAGCAAGAGTGCATCCATTCCGTAAACCACGTGAAATGGAGACTGGCCTATTGAACTTCTTGGAGTCGTCCTATAAGCCCACAGGACTGTTGTCAACTCATCGACCCAAACGCCTGATGCCTTCTCCAACCTCTTTTACAATGGTTCGATTAGTCACCTCAACTTGGCCATTGGTCTGGGGGTGGGCGACCGAGGCAAATGTTTGTTTTATTCCCATGTCGAGGAACCATGCTTGAATTCGCTTTCCCTGGAACTGAGTTCCATTATCAGAAATTAGCACTTTTGGAACTCCAAATCGACAACAGATGTTGTTAAATAGGAATTGAATCATCTTTTTCTCTATGATTTTTGCCAATGGTTCCGCTTCGACCCACTTGCTAAAATAGTCGACAGCGCCGAATAAAAACTTTCTCTGTCCTGTCCCTGTTGGCAATGGGCCTACCAAGTCGATTCCCATGACGAAGGGGATTGGGGTGTTGATGGTCGTCATGTATTCGGCGGGGATATGAGTGATCTGCCCATGACGGTGACATTTCTCGCACTTTTGGACCAGCTGTTCTGCCATTGCTCGTCTTTTGGGCCAATAATATCCTGCTCGTAGGGCTTTGCCTGCCAAAGCTCGTGATCCTTTATGTGCTCCACAACATCCTTCATGTATTTTTTTCAAGATGTGAGTTCCTTCGTCTTCAGAAACGCATCGCAAGTGGGGCCCAACCAACGACTTTTTGAACATGACGCCATCGACTTCGAAATATTTGCTTAGGTATCTAGCAACCCTTTCTGCCTCATGCTTATCTCCCATAGGTACTCGACCCTGTAGGAGTTCGTGAATTGACTTTCTCCAATCGTACTTTTCCTAGACTTCCATTGTCTCGCCCAACACGCTTCCTTCCAAATGCATGGTGGTGATATAACTCCCCATCTTTCCATCATTCGAGTTCGCAAATCTTGCGAGCCAATCTGCTCGCTTGTTTTCTTCTCGAGGGATTTGGGTTAGCTCAAACTTCTCTAGGCCCTGAACAAGGCTTTGGATTTCCTCGACATATTTCATCATCCGATCTTCCTTAATCTCGTAACTTCCCAATACTTATCCAACAACCAATTGTGAGTTGCAATGTGCCACAATTTCTGTCGCTCCGCCACCGATTGCGAGTTGGATTCCTTTGATTAGTGCATCGTATTCTACTTCGTTATTTGAGGCCTTAAATCCCATTCTAATGGCAAAGTCGAGTTGTTCACCCTCGGGTGACACGAGGACGACTCGAAGACCAGATTCTTTAGCTGTCGAGGAGCCGTCGACGTGCATGACCCATTTCTTTTCTTCTCCCTTGGTGCCTTCTTGAATAAAATCTGCTAAGTCTTGGGCCTTTATGGCCCGTCTTTGCTTGTATTTGATGGAGTATTCGCTCAACTCGACTGCCCATTTTACGACCCGACCTGATACCGTAGGTCGACCCAGTGTTTCTCCCAGCTGGAAATTTTTCCTCACTACTACCACATGATTTTGAAATTAGTTCTAGCCATTATCACCAGTGTCAAGGCAGCTTTCTCAACTTCAGAGTATCTTGTCTCTGCACCCTGGAGAACTCGACTGGTGTAGTAAATTGGTTGTTGGAAACCTCTTTCTTCTCGCAATAACACTGAACTTAACGACACCGAACCCACAGATATATATAGCACCAACTCGTAACTGGGCTCAGGTTTTGTTAACAAACGTAGCTCGCCCAAGTTCAATTTCTCGAAGGCCATTTGTGCCTCGTCACTCCACAAGAAAGTCGACTTCTTTTTAAGCAATTTGAAGAATGGGAAGCTTTTCTCTGCGGCTCGAGCAATGAACCTGCTTAGTCCCGCAATCCTTCCCGTCAAGACTTGCACATCTCTTATATTTCTTGGTGGGGCCATGTCGAGTATGACTTTCACCTTTTCCCTGTTTACTTCAATTCCTCGTTTTGTGACGATATATCACAAAAATCGACCTGCCTTTACTCCAAAGGCACACTTGCTTGGGTTCAACTTCATCCCAAATGCCCTAAGGGTTTCAAATGTTTCCCTTAAGTCGTCTGGGTATGAAGTTGAGGACTTATTTTTTACCAAGATATCGTCCACATATACTTCAATATTTCGTCCGATCTGAGATTTGAACATACGATCCATCAATCATTGGTAGGTTTCTCCTGCATTCTTCAGTCCGTAGGGCATGACGACATAGCAATAAGTCCCTTTGCTCGTCACAAAACTCACTTTACACTGATCCTCAGGGGCCAACGGAATCTGATGATATCTCTGAGATGAATCCATTATACTTAGCAATTCGCAACCAACCGTGGAGTCGACTAGTTGATCAATTCGTGGTAAGGGATAATGATCTTTGGGGCACGCCAAGTTCAAGTCACGAACATCGATGCACATTCGCCATTTGTTTAGTGCCTTCATTACCATCACCGTGTTGAATATCCACTCGGGAATTGGATTTCTTTAACATGGCCCGCCCGCTGCAACTTATCCGCCTCGACCTCAATGGCTTTGTCGATTTCTCTACCATGGTGTCTAAGTCGTTGTTTTACTGGCTTTTTAAAGGGGTCGACGTTGAGTTTATGCTCCATAATGGTGGGGTCGATCCCCGTCAGCTCTTCAGGGGTAAAAGCGAAAATATCCCTGAACTCCTTTAGCAATGCGATAAGTTGGTCTCGCAGCTCGCCTTCCAAATCATTCCCGACCTTAGTGGTCTGTTTCTTCGTTTCTCCAATTTGTATTTTCATTAAATCCCCGTGTGGTTCAAGATCGCTACTCCTTGGCCTCTTCTCGCTCGACATTGGCTTCTTTCCTTCTTTAACTTTGGCCCGTTGGTTGGTTTTCACAGCGATTTGATAACAAGTGTATCGAGTTGTCGGAGGTCTTGTAAGTCGACTTGGGGTCTTGTCAAGTCGGCTTGAGGCCTTGTCAAGTCAACCTATGGTTGTATACGTATCCGGGGCTCCTGGAATGCCTGCTCGTCTTCTTAAGAGAAGTCGTCTTACATTCAGTCGACTTCCTGAATTCGCCTTGAGACCATTATCGAGTCGATGATGGTCTTGGCCGATGGGCCAAGTCGACTTTGGGGATGTCGACTTAATGGTGTCGTCAGCAGTGTATGTCCAGTCGGGTAATTAGTATTTGAATTGAGCTATGACAATAGGGCTATATCATACTCCGACTATCTTGATTAGGGCGCATTATATGTAGTTTGTGAATCTACAAAAGACAACTTACGGAGAATGAAGAAAATGAACAATAATCAAAGTTGAGGCACGTAATAATTATGTTCTCCTTAAGATAAAATTTCCCCATAAAATACCCACGATAACGACAAACGCCTCCAAGATACAACTAATTTCGACATGTATATAGCGGTACTTCAAATATACAAGCCTTCGGCGAACAATACTTTTGTTTGAAACTCTCGAAACTCAACGAAAAACTCAAAGAACACAATATGCTTTATGAACATTGAAAAAGGATGCAAAGAGCTCTTTAAAATTTGATATATATAACCATTTCACTTCATAGGAATTTATAGATGTTCTAACACATCTCCTAGAGGTTCAAGACATCAAAAGACACCTTTTAGGACGTGCCCGATCGACCAAAACTGAGTAAAACCCTCTTCGAAATGAATAGGTGCGTTAGCATCATAAGCTCGTCGTGCCTGCGACTAAATCTCACGTCCTTCCGCAGCACATATCGAGTTGTTGCGCCCGCGAAGGGGCCTGGCGCACAGTTGAGCACCGGGAGCTCATACGCGCTCGTTTAGACTCGAAATTTAGTTCCATTTTTTCTTGCTCATCCCTGCCCCTCTACAATTCTAGCATACATAATGCATGATTATGGCTCGTTGAGTTTTTCCAAACTTTGTCGATACTGAATGTTTGTGAACCTTACAACCTTTGAGTTACTTAAACTCAACTGTTTAACATATAACTCTTAGAATTAATTTCTCATTCACCTTAAAATGGTTTTGAGAATTTTCTTAGTCTTCCACTTACGAAAAGTGGAACCATTAAATCAGTACAAAACCAATTTATTTCTTACAATCCCCCACATGTATACCAATGCATGTATGCAATAGATGAGAGTTTCTGCGAACCGTCATTGCATCAGTATAGATAACTTTTGTGGCTTTGAAACATCCTTAGTGAATATTATCGGATACATTAGCCGATTAGTAGCACGATGCTTTGAACTTACCGGCTGTTTGTGTGCACCAAGACAATAGTACTCACACAACAACAGCTCTAACAATTTCTTGTTCTAACGTTGTGTCCATTTCGGCCTTATACCATATCTCAGTTTATTAAATGTTCAATTGAAGCGGCTTATTTACTTCTCATTTACAAAGGTGATTCTCCTATAAAGAGTATCATGCCTTACTTCACCCGTAAAAATAGGAATCATTAAAATTCATTGACTCAACGTCATTGTTTATTGTGTTTTTGTCGTTATTTTTGTGTGTTTTGTATGTTTTATTTTATAAGTTTTAGGCTCATTTTAGTGTCGACCGGTCCATTTTATCATGTTTTGTGTATTTTTGTTATTGTATAGTGTTTTCGTATTTTTGCGCTTTTTCTCTTTTGTTTTGGTGTTGAATAGGTCCAACTTATCGAGAACGAGGAGACGAGCTGTCCGAGCCAACCGAGCCGTCCAACTGGAAAATCCAACCAAGCCATATCGGGACGAAGAGGATTCAATGAGGAGAATTTTGGTTCAAGTTTCGTGCGAATCGGAGTTGTGTGCGAAATGTTGGAGCTAAACAAAGTCGCACATGCCCGCACGCCTGCAGCGCGCGCCCGCGGAAGCCATGGCGAGCTCGAGAGTGCTGCACCGCGACCTCGCGGAATTCCTGGCGAGCTCGAGAGTGTTTCCTTAGCACACACCTGCGCCTGCGTGCCCGTGGAAAAACCGGCGAGCTCGAGAGTGTCCCAGCGCCTATGTTGCGTGCCTGCAGAAGTCCCGGTGAGCTCGAGAGTGTCCCAGCGTCTATGCCGCATGCCCGCGTAAGTCCCGGCGTGCTCGAGAGTGCCCGCGCCCATGCACTGCACCATCGGCGATCTTGCGAACTTTGCGGAGAGCTCGAGAGTGTCTTACTAAATGAGAGAAAGTTTTTAACTCTTGACAGTTCTAGAAATGAGCGTAAGTTTTTCAAATATTTCATCGAACTATCAAAACTTAGTTTTCCCATTGAACCAAGGTCTTGGGATCCCCAATTCTCATGGTTGGGTTACCACTGATACCGTTCGATTATTATGAATTTTTATTAATCTAATTCCTCTAACCAGTTTGTACAATTTATCTCGTTTCGTTCTTTATGTAAACGGATCTGTTAGGTTAATCTTTGACTTCACATAGTCAACTGAAATATAACCGCAACACGAGATAATTTTCTTATGAAATTATGTCTCTGGCGTCTATGTCTAGACTTACTACTGTGGAAATTACTTTGTGCTTTTTCAATAATCATCATGATGAGAACAATTTATTCCACCAACGAATATCTTTTAAAATAATTCTAAATCATTTATTTTTTTTTTCCAATAAATCATTTAGTTTCATCCACGCCTTTTGTACAAATTTATTAACTGGGACTCTATTGTGGATCTAGCTTTGTACTTAGATTGTTTTCATGACACAACTCTATTCACCTAAAGTGAACATGTAGTCACTTTTTGTCTTAGAGTTTTTCGTGTCTAATACTCTTTCAGCGTGGTCAAAATTCAACACTAGAGTTACTCGTGAACATCTTAGTTTGCTCGCTAAAATGCAACATTAGGGCGAGTACTATCCGACAAGTACCTCAAGCCTCTAATTATTCAACATACAATTTTTTGAGAAACTAATTATTCTCGAATTATTAGCTAAGTGTAGATTCAATTTTACATTCACTTTAGCTTGATATTTTATCGAACACATTGAACCACTTCAACATACATTTGACATGATGAGATTGTTCCAAACAATTACTTCAGATCTCTTAGAAACTTAATATCCAAAATTACATCTGAATTTCACAAACTTTTAATGTCGAAGTTTATCTTCTTGGTATTCATGAACACATCATGATTATACTCCAAGATCATCATATTGCCTATATAAGGCTTACGATCACAAAGAGTCAGCAAAACCTTTAATGTAGACCAATATTTTTCATCAATGAATTTGAAACCATTCGAAAAAAATTATTTCAACAAACTTTTCATGCTATTTAGGTATTTATACCTTGGCCCGAACACCCCCACATTTCAAGGTATAGGTATGAATGTTTTTGCTCTTTTAATAACTCAAACGGAGTTTTGTATCTACCTAGTGTGGTGCTTTCCATTCCCAAACACCCCTACATTCTAAGGTATTTGTACGATTGCTTTTTCTCTTTTTTATAACTCAAACGGAGTTTCGTATCTACGTTCTTGTGGTGCTTGCAATTTTGTCAAAATAACTACTTCTCACATAAGAATTTAGTTTAATAATAAATTATCACCTCCTCAAGAGTGATTAATTCTTTTAACTATTTCATTGAACATCAACATCATTCTTATGTGGGTTAAAGCTACAAAAGCTTTATGATAATACATTATGCATTCTTACAATATATTTTCGACTCGAGTTTGCACAAACTCTTAAATCACACTTACCGGTGTGACTTTTCTTAAGGGGACTAGTGAATTAAGAAACCGTTTAATGCGATGCTTGTCACTTTTCATTTTAACAGGATTTTCATATTTGTTGTATGAATCAATTCTACATTCACTAACTTATAGTGTTAAAATTCACAAATCATACTTTATCATGCCATAAATTAAAACACTCAATAAATAAGACCAACTTATTTATATTTTTGTAAGCTAATTTACAATAACAAGATGACCTTCATTAAGGTCTATATGCTAAGAATGCATCATATTTTGACCTACCATATTTGTCGATGATCACAAAGTAATCTAAATTTGACCTTGCTCAATTGGTTGTCTGATAGTTAGATTCTTATGGATGTCTTGGGCATGAAGAACATAATCGCCAATATTAATTCTTAGCACAGTACCTTGTCGGTTCTTTCAACACTTGAAGTCGAAGAATTACACAAATACTTTCTTCCTTAGTTAGGGTTATAGGAAAAAATTTATAAGTGCCTATGGGTCAAGTGGCTCTTGTCCTTATCCGCTACGTGGATTTTAATCAAGTATTATCTTGTTCTTGATAGTTCGCACTATCCTTTATCCCCTTTTAAAAGTTAGTAACCTTCAGCAAGGTACCCGGGTTTGTCAATATCGTAACGACATCCCTTGGATTTTTTGGCTCTCCATCTTGGTTTGCAATGAAAAGCGTTTTTACGCTTCTTACATGAGATCGGCTCGGCCAAGTTTGCCATAGCCTCTAGTTCGCTCTATTTGACCAATACTTCGGAATTTTAACTATTTTATTTTATCCGAAGACCATCTATCAAATCCTCATGTTTCATCTCTTTGTATCTATGCGTGAAATGACTCTTGAAGTCGTTCCACTAAGGAGACAACTTTTCAACAATAGTTGCCACTTGAAAGGATACGTTCAGAATCAATCCCCTGGTCATCATATCATAAAGAATTTGAATCTCTTAAACTTGACTAACCTTCAATTTTCTGTCAATCATATCGTACTACAAGAATTTACCGATAAACGTTTTAGTGCCATTATCATTTTGTACGTTGCTTTCAAAGAGTTCCACAGCTCCTTAGACATCTTAATCGGTCTATACACATTATATAGTATGTTGTCTAGTCCGTTATATATTAGATTTCTTCACAAGAAATCACTATGATGCCAAGCATCTAAGACTAAACGTTTTTTACGTTAGTCTAACTTTTGGGGAAGATCAATGGATCCTCCGAAAGCAAACAAGAGAGGAAGAGAGTTGTGAGGTAGTAAAACATCATTTGATGCCAACTTTTGAAAACACAGCCATTGAACTTCGGCGGTCTCTCGCCTTGGACGGGAGCGACTACTATTAATGGATTAGTAGCCAGTGTAGTGGTCTTTTGAGAACCTGAAGAAGATGTTTTGTTTCCCTCAGTTGCCATCTTATATGCTCACAACAATTTCGTCTTAAGATTGTAGTTTGTGAATCACAAAAGGACGGTTTATGGAGAATGAAGAAAATGAAACAATATGTAAAGTCGAGGCATATAATAGTTACGTTCTCTTTAAGACAAAATTACCCCGTATAATATCCACGGTTAACAGCAAACGCCTCCAAAATACAATGACTTTTGGCTTCTATATAATGGTACTTCAAATATACAAGCCTTCGGCAAACAATACTATTGTTTGGAACTCTCAAGACTCAACAAAAACTCAAAGAACGCAATATGCTTTATGAACATTGAAAAAGGATGCAAAGAGCTCTTGAAAATTTGATATATAACCATTTCACTTCATGGGCATTTATAGATGTTCTAACACATCTTCAAGGGGTTCAAGACATCCAAAGACACCTTGTTGAAATCCGAGTTAGCCAAGAGAAGACCGGACGGAAGCTACCTCAGAAACCATGCTAGGAACCCGGTCCGGCACAGAAGTGACGAGCTGGATTCTGAAAATAAAATTACCAGCGTCACCAACAAGAACAATCTCTGAGGTCGAGCCGACCTGAAAATTCAGTGCGGCTAGCTTAGGGATAGGCGTTGGGCTCGATAATAATATAATAATGCCACTTGAAAGATCATCATTGGCGATTGGACGGGCCGTCATAGCCTGTCACCCTACAGGAATCTAGCCCGACAAAAGCATACCAGGCATTAAATGCCCCAATGTGTGGATTAAATGTCTGACAGGTAATGATTGATAAAACCTGAAATCCAATTTAATAAATGTCAGGGAGGTGCGGGACTGCTCTGCACGAACACTGTACTACAAAACCGGTGAACAGTACCTGAACAGTGACACATTTAAAGATACTATAAATAGGAACCCTTGTCATTTATTTTGGGTTGTTTAATCCTAAACTAACTTGCACTTTGTATTTCCTCTCTCTAAGAATCTACAGCAGAGTCCTTGTAATAATTTCAACTGTAACAAAAGTGTCGACCTCGCACGAGAGGCCGACCTTGTAATTATATTTTAAATCAATAATTAATCGTATTTCTCTCCTCGTTTTCTATTTCCTACTCTTCTTGTATCATATTTTAACCGTTGATCGAATCCGTCGATCAACAGTTTGGCGCTAGAGGAAGAGCACCATAAGTTACTTGGTGTCAACATTTCGATCTTGTGGAACTCCACATTAAATTCATTTATTTTCTAACTTTTTTCACTTCAAAACTCACTCAAAAAATGACTTCATCCGGTCACAATTAGTCAACCTAGCAGTCCAGGGCCCAATCTCGCAGGTGCAATGGCGAGGGGACCTAATTCCATGCTCAACAAGGGACTCAAGCCCCTGTCTCGCCAGCTCTGACCTTTGCTACGGCGATGCAGAACCCTGACGTTCTCAAGGTCCTTGAGGGGGCTTTTGCTAAGGCCCTGGCCAGCCAAGCGGTCGGGGAAAACACCGTAGCGGCCACTGAAAACCCAGGAAACACCCTGCTCTAGACCCCCGACAAGGAGGACGGGGGGTAGAGGAAGAAGCCAGTAAAATCCAAAACCACGGCTCAATCGCCAAACCGCAAGGTCCTG
>CACSLK010019758.1:8054715-8066524 GCA_902706635.1 Striga hermonthica
AGAAAAAAAAAAGAAAAATGGAGGCCGAATGGATTTTACTCCAAGTGCTTCACCGCTAATGTAAGTGGAAACGAGCAATGAGTACGGGAAACCGGTCTAGGAGACTCGGGTGGAAAACCCGATGGCTAAACCTAGATAAATTGTCCAAAAGGTTATTCTAAAAACAAAAAAAATGAAAAAAAAAATGATGTTTGAATAATTGTTTGGGAAGTGTGTTGGTGTTGGAGTTAGTCGGGAGGAACCAGTTAGTGTTTGGTAACCGGAGGTGTTCATGATCACGATTGGGTGATGGAATTGAGTTGAATTTGTTTTTATTTGAGCCACTTGACCTATATGTATCCTACCCGATCCAAAGAGCCTACATTTCATCCCTAGAAGTCCTCTTGATTCATTGTTTCACGAACTTGATTGTTTTAGAGTAAAAGTTAGATAATAGGAAAACTTATGATTGATTTGATTGATGACCAGCTTGAGCGTACCTATCTCATATTTGCGAAAGAGACTGAGTGAGGCATATGATATATTTTCGTACTCGAGAGTCTTTGTTTTTCGAAATAACCAAGTTAATAGTTGAGGTTTGCTATTATGATCATTGGAATTCATCTCGACTTAATTGACTGGTTTGAGATTAGTCTTGTTTGAAATCGTGTCCATGCTCATTTGTTTGTCTTCTTTTCTTTTCTTTGTTCGGGACGAACAAAGGTCTAAGTGTGGGGGAGTTGTTTGTCCCATTTTTGTTGCATCTGTTGTGCTCGTTTTGCTTTTCTTTTTCTCCCATTTTAGGTTATTTCTTTCTTTTTTAGTCAGTTTTGTGTTTTATTATATGTTTTTGTTCATTTGAGTCTTTAAAGGTTTTTTGTTTGTTTTTCCGGTATTTTTTGTGTTTTGTCATTTTTGGTGTGCAGGTCGGGAGCTTTGGGCGAATTTTCTCTTCAGTAAAAGTTGGTTTCAAGAGTATAATTGAATAGAGGGGTTCGTTGGCTACGCGTAGGAAAAAACGGCACTCAATTCCGAGTTCGAACGAGCTCAAACGAGCCCAAAACGCAAAGTGGCGCAGCCCAGACCTTAGCGGCGCTAACCCCTGCGTGACCAGATTTTATAAATCTCGTTTTTTTCTCGATTTTTTAAAGGCCTTTCATTGGGACTCGTTCCCAGCACCGAAAAAACACCTCAAAACTCACTTTTATCAGTTTTTCACCCTAAAACACTTGAATCTTCATCATGGATTGATCTTGGAGAGTGACACTTCAAGGTTTGTTTCTTGTTTTTGGGTTTGCTGTGCTTTGGATTTGACCTTGGCTTCTATATTAATTGTAAGCATTAATTGTAGTTTAATCTATGGGATTGATGATATATGTTGATATGGTGCTTTGTGTTGAATTCATTATGCGTAGCTAAATTCGATTGCTAGGGATAGGGAATGATTGTTCTTGTTTAACGTGTATTTGTCGGGCTTGATTTGTTCATTCTTGTGTGAGTTGATTTAATTCAGAATTGTTGAATTCTTGTTCGATTGATTGATATAATCGAAGAGTGACACTTCGGTCTTGCAATTGGTGACAATTGAATGTTAATTTGTCGAGTCGGGGCTTGATGATTCTGAATGATTAGTTGATTAAACACCTTCTAAATGAATTAGCGACTGTTAGAACCGAAAGGGGATAAGTCGTAGACCTAGGCTCACATGAGGTAGATGATTTCGTAAATGAATAGTCTATAGGTTTTGGATTGAAATACGTGCTTGTCGATGACCCGTCCCTTGTTACGAAAAGTTATTGGGATTGGGATAAGTGGCATGTATTGTATGCTCGAGCTTGCTCGTCTATGTTCAATCCCTTGTTACGAAGAGTTATTGAGAGCGAACTGCTAGATGTTTAAGCGAGAGTGTCAATCTAGAATAGAGCAATTGATAGCCCGACTTTGCTAGAACTTGGATTAATTATCCCCGATTCCCTAGCTTTTCCATCTTTATTTCGTTTATATTTTAGGTAGATTATTTGTTTTTATATTATTTCTTAGTTGGTAATTTTTCCCCCTATTTGATTAGAGTGTTTAGGTTTTATTTTCTTTTTATGTGTGATCGATACCAAAGCTGAATTTCGAACAGCCTTCCTCGTGAGATCGACCCGGGGAAAAAATCTTTCGATTCGGTACTCGGTAAAAATAACAATTCGTACACAACAGGCGACAAAGTTCCCTAAAGAAAGAAAAAATCATTCACTAGAAAGGTGAGGAGTAATCCAAAAGGAGGTAAATTGAGCTATGTTGAGAATGAGAGTAGGATAGATTCCTAAAATCAATTTGGTAAGGAGGACTACAAAAGGTCCTTTCAGTGTTGTGAAAACAACAATAAGAAGCCTATTCAGGATAGTCAGGTTCATAAAAAATTGAAAAGTAACCCAGGGTAATTAATGAAAGTTTCGGTGTGAAAGAGTCCTTAAGGACTCATCTCTCAGATTTTCTATTTCTTTCTGAAACGAAAAAAATAAAAATAAAAAATTTGTTAAAACTGTATTTAAAAATTGGAAATTTGAGGATAGATGGACTACTTTTAACCCTATAGAGTCTAAGGGGGTCTTCTTTTATGTTCTTATGATAATATCAGTGTAGAGTCTTTGATCAGCTCTGAATTTTCTATTGAACTTAAGTTTCAATTAAAAAACAGTGGGGTCTTTCAATGGGGGTGCTTGTTTATGCTAGCAGCAACCCCTCTGATAGATCTGCCCAGTGGAGCTTTCTTCTCAGATATAGCTTGTTGTAGGGAAAATTATGGTTTTTTGGGTATGGACTTTAGTGATATCCTTCCAAAGAGGAAAAGAAAGGGGGAATTTAGAGACCAGAAAGCATATTCCATAAGTTTAGGGCTCTGGCTATGGGGTTAGGCGTGGTTGAGAGTAAAGTGGTAGGATATCCCTACACTTGGGCTAATAATAGAAAGGGTTAGCATTTCATTGAAGAAAAATTGGACAGATTTTTCTCTCTCCGGAGTGGTTGGGTGTGTTCCCTAATGCTGTGGTTAGACACACACCCCTCTTATCCTCTGACAATTGCATGCTTATCCTTGAAGTGATGGTATTGTGAGCAAGAAACATAAGAGGTTTTAGTTTGATGGTAGGTGTGTGAAACAAAATGGGTTTAGTGAGGTAGTATCTAAGGCCTGGAATGAGCCTATGAATAAACTCTTCAATGTCCAAAACAGAGTTAGGAATGTTAGACAAACACTTCTTCCGTGGAAGTCTTCTTTCCCTAATAACTCTGCTAAAGAAATTGATAGCCTTAAATTTAAGCTTAGTGAGATTGAGTCCCAAGGAGCTGATAAAGACTGTGATTGTTGGAGGAACTGTAGAGCTAAGATGCATTTAGCCTACAAGGAGGAGAAAGCTTTTTGGAAATAGAAAGGTAGACACTTCTGGCTGAAAGAGGATGATAAGAACACCAAGTTCTTTCAGGCCTCTATGAAGTAGAAAAGAAGATTGAATTGTCTTGATAATTTGTGTAATGATGATGGGTCTAGGTGTCTGAATGAATGGGATACTATTGCAGTGTTAGAAAATCATTTTGGTAGTCTTTTTACAACCTCTGAACCTAGGTTAGATAGTTGCAACCTCGAGGGTATTCCTATTTTTATTACCTCTTAAATGGATGCCAGGTTAACCAAGAGTGTTTCAGGGGAAAAATGGGAGGCCCTTTGGAAGATGAACAAAGATAAGGCCCATGGGGAGGATGGGTTTACTGCTGGCTTTTTTCAAAGCTCTTGGGGTATTCTTAAAAACCACTTGTGTGATATTGTTCATAGCTTTTTTCAGTCTGGTAAAATTCGTGTTAGGATTAACCATGCTATTATTACTCTGATCCCTAAGAAAAAATATCCTCATCTAGTTAGTGACCTTAGGCCAATCAGTTTGTGCAATGTTATTTATAAGTTGATTGCTAAAGTCCTAGCCAATAGGCTTAAGCTTCTATTGCATTCTATCATCTTAGCAGCTTAGTCTGCTTTTGTTCCAGGTAGGCAAATACTGGACAATGCAATCATTGCAAATGAGTGCATACATTTTATTGATGGTAGGAGGAAAGGTAAGGACATGTTCATGTCTGTGAAATTGGACATGGCCAAAGCCTATGATAGGCTGGAGTGAGATTTTTTTTTGCTAGTGTTTCTGTGGAGATAGGGGTTTGTAATAGGTTTGTGAGTTGGGTGTTGGCTTGTGTAGGGTCTACTTCTTTCAGTTTTAATATCAACGAGGCTTATTCTAGTTTTGTCAAACCCAGCAGGGGGCTGAGACAAGAGGACCCACTGTCCCCATATCTCTTCATCATTGTTACAGAAGCTCTTTCCAATCTCATTGGTCAAGATAGGACTCAACAGATGTACCAAGGGATAAAAATTAGCAAAAAAAAAACCCTGTCATTTCTCATATTTTCTTTCCTGGTGACTCATTGCTTCTCTATAAAGCTGATTCCAATCATGCTCATCTTATGATTAACATTCTTCATAAGTATGGGGTTGCTTCTGGTCAATTAGTGAATTGGAACAACCATTTTATTCTGTAAGAACTCTTCCCAGTCAGTGAAAGATGATATATTTAGGATTTTGCAAGGTATTAACCAGGTCCAAACCTCTAAGTATCTGGGTCTCCCCTTAGGAATTGGCAAGACGAAGAGAGAAACTTTCCAATTTGTTAGGGAAGATGTCAAAAGAAAAATAACAAACTGGATAAACATTTATTTGAGTGAAGCAGAGAGAGAAGGTTCTGGTAAATTCTGTGATTGGGGCTTTACCTACCTTTTAATGTCATGCTTTAGATTGCTCTATTCTATTTGTGATGATATTTGCAGAGACAGAGTTGATTTTTGGTGGGGCAAAAAAGACGGTGGGGAAGGGAAACCAAAATGCACTCGGCTAGATGGGATAAGATTTCTAAACCAAAAGGGGAGGGTGGGCTGGGGTTCAGAGATTTAAGAGCTTTTAATGAGGCACTCATTGTGAAACAATTGTCGAGGGTAGTGATTAGACCCAATTTATTTATGAGTAGGGTTATGAGGGGTGGGTACTTTTTTAGGAAAAAAACTGTGGGAGATTTGACCTAGAGAGCATGATTCTTGCTGTGGAGATGCTGGTTAGGTGCTAGATTTAGAACAATTTTTAAATTTATGTTATTTGTAATATATGCTTTTTTTTGCTTAAGAGAATGACAAGAATATATTATCGCTACGGTACCATTGCAACAGATAAGGTTCAATACGCCTTACTATAATGCATCTATTTTTTCCTTATCATGTATCATAAATGTTAATTTTCTCAAAATAAATTTCCCTTTTATAATTTATATAATACACTTAAATGTTTTTTTTTTTTTATAAAATTTCTATCAGTCCATTTGTAGAAATTATATTAAAATATATGAATTTTCTTGCAAAAAGTAAGTAATTTGTTACTGACATGAACATTAACTATTATTGTGCCTAGTTTGTAACTTTACAAAAGACGATCCATCTTGCACGTTATTGAGATCACCATCGGACTTATTTTACGCATAATGAAATTGAAATTTATTTTGCCAATTAAAAAGTGAAAAATAGTTCGACCAAATTTGAAACTAAATTCATGTGGTTCGAAATTCAGTCATTTTAGTAGTTTTTCGTTGTATCATTTATATTTTTAATTTTAATATGTTCATATTTGTACATATTTATTCTAATTATTATATAATCAATTTACCTACATAATAATAGTAATATATTTAGTTACTTAGAAATAATAAAAATTATAATATTATCGAGACAATTTTAAGAAAAAGTTTCAATGAATGTCATTTAGAGATAAATAAAAACAAATTTTCGTTGGATATCACTAATGTTTTTTTTTTTTTTTACCTAAATAAATTTGAATTTTATATAAAAAGATACAACATAATATTTTCCAGTCATAATCAATTTTATGTTGTTTCTAGAGTCAAGGATCCAATTATTTGATGGTTATTATTTATGACGATAATGGTAATAATAAATATAATTCATCCACTACTAATATTATATTTCCAAACATGATTTATAATTTTTTTTTTATTTATTCAAATTATAATTCATCCACATCGCTTTCAACACCAGGCAGCGGTGATGTACAACATACAAAAAATAAGAAAGCACATGACGTGATTTGAATTATTTTTCAGGAACTAATAAACAACACACAACAGCAGGTACCAGACCCGCAAATGTTTTAGCATTAGCAACTGGTGTTCACTGGCTATAGCAGGATCCTGGACCCTTCGGTGAACTTCGAGCATAAAAATTTGTGACAGGGGCTGCAGGTACACCACGTCTAGTCAGCAGACACCGGAAGTGCTCCAGTCGTGCCAAAACACTCGAGTTTTGTGAAGATAATGACTCCTCGTCGCTCCATAATCGCTCTACAAGGATCCAAATAACAATAATAATACAGAAAATGGGGTAACCACTGTTATTCTTACATGTAATTTCATATCCAACAAAATTGTACTAAAGGTGTATCAACCACATAGTACTTGAAAATGCATGGACCTATCCAAGATCATCATCTATAGGTCGACATAACTTAAGGACAATAAAAGCTAAATTGCAATATTGGTCCTATTAGGGAGGTAACAATTTAGGTCCTTTAGAGTGACATATAGCATTTTAAGTCCTGTTATTTAAAATTTTGCTGCAATTTCAGTCTTTCTGATGTCAAAATCCTCAATTATATATTTGGAATGAATTTTGATTAGCAATTTAAATCCTGCAATTTAATATTTTGTTGCAATTTCAGTCTAAAATACTGTCAATGTTGAGAATTTTAAAAATTTTAAATTGCAGAACTTAATTTGCTAAGGACTAAAATTGCAGCAAATTTTTAAATTACAGGACTTAAAAAGCTACATGTCACTCTAGTGGGACTTAAATTGCTACCTTCATAATCTAATCTAACAGGACCAAATTTGCAATTTAGCCAACAGACAATAAAAGGCTAAAGAGAAGCATGAACGTCAAATGACACTAGGAAATTTGCAAAACAAGACATCACGCATGAGCTAGCGGAAATCAAACAGCCCCACACAAGGTCCAGTGAAGAGGACAGGAATTTATTAGTTATTACATTCAACAAGTACAATCAACAAATTAGTGAATAATCGTAGTTTGTAAAATCTAGCCAACATTCCCAAGGATTCAAGCTGGAGCTACACACGGGAGCAGGCTCTACTTCATTTTATATCTTCTCTCCTATAAAAATGAAAAGTTAAAGGCCTACATGTCACAGATCATGAAGCCTAAGTTTAGGGATCTAGTTATTTTCTTTTCATCAGTTTCCAGTTAAAAGAACATTGTCCTTCATCTTTAACTCAAATGGATTGACTACGGCACTCAAACAGCCTCACCATACCACCTTTTCTGGCATCAGATATCTGATTCTACCCTGTTCAATTTTCGGTTCTAATCCTTACTTATACATGAAAATATTATCAATGTTATCCCTAAGTGTTACTCTGTTTTCTGACTCGACACACTATTTTCCTGAACAATTTTCAAATGGCATGAAATACAGTTGAGGCTGTCGAAAATGTTTCCATGAGGATGCAGCTAGGGAAGAAATCAAAACTACGGAAAAATATATATAAAAAAGAAGAATAGAATACAAGGCTTTCAAGTTCCTCATATAAGAGAAACTGCGGTAAGGTCTTGAAAGCCAACTATCAATAGAAAGTACTAAAACATACCTGCAGCTGCTGCTGCTCGAGGCCATATTGTTTGCTGGACATTTGAGGCATCAGCTGTTTCACCCCACATGCAAACCTCTCCTCCAAGAACAAGTTTTTGCTTTAAAGCACCAGTTATCCCTTCTAACGGCTCAGCATAATACACTTTATCCCATGGCACATCTAAGTGGTCAAGATACCATACGCCTTGGTTGCTGAAAATGCATCTGAAACCTTTGGCTACAGCCCTTGGGCAAACACCAGATTCCAACCTATTTTAATCATGTGAGGTTTTACTTATCAGAATTGTCATATTGGACACAATTTGATATTGTCCACATTTAACTAGACTCACCAGTTGTGCACAACAGTTTTACTGTTGAGACTTGACGCGAAAGTGTTGAAAGTTTCTTCCCTGGAAAATAAAGGAATAATCTTACACTCACTTGGAAGTCAACAAGCAGATTCCTCATTAACTTAAATTTTGAAACTAAAAAAAGACAAATTTATGACTTAAAATGAGAAAAAAAACCATTGGAGGGACAGTTAGCAAGGACTTCATTTGCCTAAATTATGGCTTGGATAAGCAATTCTCTCACCAGTTAACAGGAGTCCAATTTAATGATACTGCTATATCCTGAGCTCTGAGTACGAAATACTGATATGCATCCTTAGCCGTCATATTGCGATCTTCAAGCCTGCATACCAATTTTGTCCATAAGAAGGATGGTAATAATTACACTAATTTGTAAAAGAACATGCTTGATACTCTACCTTGTAAAATAATAGCATGCTCCTCTAAAGTAACTATACTAAGACCACATGTGAAAAAACTGAAGTCAAACAAGACTGCAAGTTTCAAGATTCATTTCCACTAGTTACTAAACCATCAAAGACTTCAGATCCAGTTAATTAACTAACAAGTACCACCAAGACGAATATATGACAATCTTGGAATGATGAGAAATATACTATAGCAGGCATTTCGAAGAAAACTGCAGCAACCATTTCAAATCCAAAACCACCAAACTGATTTGTTCTTTGTAGTCCAGATATGGTTGATGTATGGAGGTGAGCATTAGAAAAGGAAGTCATACTTTAAAGAGATTGTGCCAAATGTAATCAAGTTCCAACCATTGATTTTCAAACCGGACTGGCCCGGTGGGTCGACCCGGGACCCGGTCTACCCAGATCCGGAACCGGTCTGGGTGGGTGGTTTAGACCGGGTGACAACCGGCCCGGTGGGTCGACACAAGACCCAGTCTACCCAAATCCGGAACCTGTCTGGGTGGGTGGTTTGGACCGGGTGACAATCGGCCCGGTCAAAACCCAGTAAACACAGCCTTGACCCGGGCATCGACCCAACCCGGTCAATATAATTTTTTATTTTTTTTGTAAAATATTTTTTTATTTTAAAGATAAAAACTATGTATATATATTTATATGGTAAATATTTATTATGAAATACAATATTAATAACACTCTGATGTACAAAATTTATATGCAAAACATTTATTTTTGTTACATTTATATAGTTATATGATAAAAATACTATATAAATAATTTTAAACTTTTCAAAATTAAATTCCAATTGACCCGGTGATACAACGATTGAAGCGGCGACCCGGCGGTTGAACCGGTGACAGGGTGTCCACGTCGATTCCTGGTCCATGTTTAAAAACTATGGTTCCAACAAAACTAAAAAATTCAGCTTCACAGTTCCATATAAAAGTAAGTGTCAATACAACCTTCGACATTCTCAAGTCAGTATCATGAGAGCAACAAGTCTGATATTCTGTCGGTATATCCAAAATGCAAGGCAAACGATATAATCTTCATTACGCTTATACTGGTATTTTCAATGCATATAGTAACACATCAAAGAAAGTTTGTACACAAAAAAGGATAAGGAATTTACCATTGCTTTACATGAGGAGTTGAGTTCCAACAATCTGAGTATAATATGAAACAGGCAGAATGAGAGGTAAATCATTAGGCCGCAGCAATAAAGAGACAACTATGAACTACAAAATTCAGATTTCAGAGGCATTTATATTTCAGTTCCATATATTTTTTAAAAGTAATACAGACCTAAAGAAAATAAGATACATGTATCAAAATGCTAAATTCAAAATCAATATGCAACTAAGTGCCCAAATTCCTTCAATTAACCTTTAACCCCACACTAGACTTATACTATTCTGTCCATGAACATCTTGAACAGGCTAATTTTTAATCCTCCAAAAACCTGCTTTTCATATTGTATAACACAGACCGCAAATACACTCCAGAATTTAGATAGATTAAAAGGCCAATAACATACAGAGTATAATTGGGGTTCTGGTCAAACAAATACAGTTACGTACACCTAGAGGCCTTATAATATTCTACAAAAACATAATCAATTCATAAACTATGCTTGAAGTAAATGAACATACAAAAATCAATAGTTCACATTTCCTCTCTGCTCCACTATAAGATGGCTAATGTATGTCCTAAACAATTTATAACATATACTTTGGCAGGGGTCACAAGTTTCTGAATAAAATTAGGCCACTATCACAAAGCATGACATGTGCAGCATAAAATGAAAGAGATTTGTTATCATCTGTTATAAATTGAGCAGTCTCTAATTCAAAGTTTTTGACTTAAATTAAAGCAAAGAGCCATGTTATTGGTCCACATTGGCCTTCATCAGCCTTAAAGTTTTAAATAAGATAAAAACATCGGTCAATGAGTAACATCTGAACGGAAGGAGATATTAATATTTACCTGTATGAACCTCATCTCCACCTAAATGGAAAAGCTCAAATGGAAAAACTTTTCTCAAGTCTGCAAAACAACTATTATTCAGTCACAAAGAGTAGGCAAGGGATTTCTAAGCAAAGAAGGCTATTAAACTTAATTATATCGTGAATCACCAGCATCAGCAAATAATATAAGCAGCAACAAGCTTAAAATACTAATAATCAGAAATAGCTGCAGGAAAAATATGCAGGTAACAAATATATAAGCATCACAAAGTTCAGGAAAGATACATGGGTAAACTGTAACATAGTTTAGGTTATTAAACTATGTTAAACTTAATTATATCGTGAATCACCAGCATCAGCAAATAATATAAGCAGCAACAAGCTTAAAATACTAATAATCAGAAATAGCTGCAGGAAAAATATGCAGGTAACAAATATATAAGCATCACAAAGTTCAGGAAAGATACATGGGTAAACTGTAACATAGTTTAGGTTGTTAAAAAGGATATACAGTGACCTGAAAGTATGCCAGTGATTAGATCAAACGTAAAGTTTTTAGAGACGTCCAGAGGTTCTTGGCAGGAAGGGGATGGCCAAAGTTCAGGATATCCTTCTCCCCTGCACATAAAGAAGCCTGCCTTAAGGATGCATGTAAAAAGGTGGTCATGCAATTGGAACTTAAAATATCCTTCTCAAATGCACATAAGAGTTTCTCCAGCCCTATGCAACATTTCTACTCTACTTTAGGGTAGTGCGAAAAATTTGTTCCAATGCTGCGCTACATTTTCACACTACTCGAGATATGAACAGTATTGCGCTACATGTAGCGCGGTACTATTCACCGCACTACAACTTTTTTTTCTTCACATTTTAGTTTTTTTAATTGATTTTTATCTCTAAATATTATTTTAATAAATTTTATCAAAATAATATTTATATATAATTTAACATTAGGATTTTATAGATGTATTTAAATTTTATTTTGTACTAATATATTTCATGTAGAGTAAAATGTAACGCGAACAACTGGAGGCGAAGTTAAATTTCGGCAGTCTCTACTCGAGAGTAGAGTAAACTCTGTACTAGAGTAGAGTAAAAGAATGGAGATGGTCGAAAGAAGCCTTATGATTCCAGAACAAACCTATCAAATTCTCACAGAGATTTATTGACAGGATGGAATAAAAGAAAAAAATAATTCCAGAACATGAATATAAGAAAGTTTCTTGATCTCATAAGGTATACCAAGACTGTGCATGCCCAGGAACATCAACTTCTGCCATAACATTGATACCTGAAATTAAATGATTGAATCAACAAAAGTTGTTAAGGGTCTGAAAAAAAAAA
>CACSLK010019758.1:8104396-8151757 GCA_902706635.1 Striga hermonthica
GTTTGATTGGCACGTCTGTTTGATGGGGCGTAGCTGCCAGAGTACGGCTCCGCCAGGGGATCATCATTGTCTCCGGCAAGGCCTGCCATCGGAGGACATGGTGGTAGTCGACCCTGCACCTCACTTCGCATCTCAACTCCACCTGTCTGGCCGACGCCGCCGTTCAATTAGGAGTTGGGGCCGCCGGCGGCCATGACCCGGTGCATCTCCTGGCCGCCGCGCCGCTGTTGCCTTGGTCGGATGGGATCGATTGGTGGCTGCATCTGCAACTCTTTCGCGCCGCCGCCGATGCTTGATTTCCCCTATTGGCCTTCCTCGAAATGGCGCGCGAGGCTTGATAAATATCGCGGGAAAGGAAGCAGGAGGCGATTGGGGAAGGAATTGGCACCGCGCAAATATCCGCGATTGAGAACTGCCACATTATACATAAATCCAGTCGCAAAATGGACATTGTTGTACATAGTTTTCGCGTAATTCAAAAGTAATGAGACATATATATATGGATCTATAAAAAAAAATGTCCAAATAAATCTATTGTTAAGCAATATAAGGTAATCGATCCTAATACAGACCGACTTTAATTGTTTTATGATTCGAGTAACTGTTGGTTAGGCTTCAGGCCCGTGATAAGATGTAATGTCCTTGTTTTTTTCAACTATTATGCAGGTGGAGATCGACTCCCTCTATCAAAAGCTAACCAAAGCAAGGTCATAGTTTTTTACAGAAACATGCAACAAAAGCAATACGTCTTGCAAGGAAAATATATTTATTAATTTGTTGTCTCTATAAAAGGTGGAAAACTATGTACAACAATGTCCATTTTGCGACTGGATTTATGTATAATGTGGCAGTTCAATGCATGGTACAATTTTTACTGTTTGGCAACCAAAAAAAAAATGCAAATGATAAGGATGTAGAGGCTAGGTTGTACTAATTACATACCTTCGTCTAAAATAACTATGTCCGTAGGTAGGATCATCTGAAAAATAATCTTTGTACAACCTATGATGTCCTGCGTGTCTGTCTCGCTCAAGTACTCGATGCCCTAGGATAGAACCACGATGTTTTGTTTCATCGTCAGACTCATCGGCATTCATGGCCACATGAGTAACGGAGAGGAGGAATTCATCAGCGTCATCATCTGACGACGAACTCATCACCAGCTGCATGGAAAGGCTTCGTCGACTCATACCGAATTCGTTTTACCTATCTCACGACAACTCCAGCGAAGACGTCGACCTCTTTCCAGCGGCGGCTGTGGGGAGCTTTTCTGCGTCGAGTTTCTGTGCGTGGATGGGCCCAATTACAATGATGTGGCCTGTTTTAAAATATTAGGGACTAGTTATTAGCAATCTGTTGTGGGATGATAAGTTTTTAGGGAAGTTTTTTTTTAGGGAGAGCCCCAATACATTGTTTTGGGGGAGAACTTTTTAGGGAACTCTTGGAGTTGCTCTAAGAAATACAAAAGTTATCAACTTTTAAAATACATTTATAATTCAATAGCTTATTGAGGGAAGCAAATCAAAATTTAGGGATATATTAGTCACTTAGTGCCTCACTATGTAAAATTATAAAGAATTAAAGGGTTATATTAGTAAAAGTGATGTTAAAATATTTAATTTAGCTAAATAATATTTATGGAATACCCGAACCTAGATTATTAATTATTAATATATCAATATTATTTGTCCAAACCTAATTACGAAGCATGATTTTTCGTCAAATAGGATTCCGAAGCACCAGAAGCAGCCACGTAGGCTCAACGCATAAAATTACAAAGAATTAAAGGGTTATAATAGTAAAAGTGATGTTAAAATACCTAAGTTAGCTAAATAATATTTATAGAATACCCGAACCTAGATTATTAATTATTAATATATCAATATTATTTATTATTAATTTATTTATTTTATATATACAATATGGATGTCAAATCGAAGATCATCAAAAGATGATTAATTTGATATATTATATATGTAAAACTGATAAGAAATACAAAGGTTATCAACTTTTAAAATACATTTATAATTCAATAGCTTATTGAAGGAAGCAAATCAAAATTTAGGAATATATTAGTCAATTAGTGTCTCACTATGTAAAATTACAAAGAATTAAAGGGTTATATTAGTAAAAGTTATGTTAAAATACTTAATTTAGCTAAATAATATTTATGGAATACCCGAACATAGATTATTAATTATTAATATATCAATATTATTTGTTCAAACCTAATTACGAAGCATGATTCTTCGCCAAATAGGATTCCGAAGCACCAGAAGCAGCCACGTAGGCTCAACGCATAAAATTACAAAGAATTAAAGGGTTATATTAGTAAAAGTGATGTTAAAATACCTAAGTTAGCTAAATAATATTTATAGAATACCCGAACCTAGATTATTAATTATTAATATATCAATATTATTTATTATTATTTTATTTATTTTATATATAGAATATGGATGTCAAATCGAAGACCATCAAAAGATGATTAATTTGATATATTATATATGTAAAACCGATAAGAAATACAAAAGTTATCAACTTTTAAAATACATTTATAATTCAATAGCTTATTGAAGGAAGCAAATCAAAATTTAGGGATATATTAGTCACTTAGTATCTCACTATGTAAAATTACAAAGAATTAAAGGGTTATATTAGTAAAAGTGATGTTAAAATACTTAATTTAGCTAAATAATATTTATGGAATACCCGAACCTAAATTATTAATTATTAATATATCAATATTATTTGTCCAAACCTAATTACGAAGCATGATTCTTCGCCAAATAGGATTCCGAAGCACCAGAAGCAGCCACGTAGGCTCAATGCATAAAATTACAAAGAATTAAAGGGTTATATTAGTAAAAGTGATGTTAAAATACCTAAGTTAGCTAAATAATATTTATAGAATACCCGAACCTAGATTATTAATTATTAATATATCAATATTATTTATTATTAATATATTTATTTTATATATACAATACGGATGTCAAATCGAAGATCATCAAAAGATGATTAATTTGATATATTATATATGTAAAACCGATAAGAAATACAAAAGTTATCAACTTTTAAAATACATTTATAATTCAATAGCTTATTGAAGGAACCAAATCAAAATTTAGGGATATATTAGTCACTTAGTGTCTCACTATGTAAAATTACAAAGAATTAAAGGGTTATATTAGTAAAAGTGATGTTAAAATACTTAATTTAGCTAAATAATATTTATGGAATACCCGAACCTAAATTATTAATTATTAATATATCAATATTATTTGTCTAAACCTAATTACAAAGCATGATTCTTCGCCAAATAGGATTTCGAAGCACCAGAAACAGCCACGTAGGCTCAACGCATTCGGGAATTATATAAAGGGAGGATAGTCATTATTTTTGGATAAACATTCGTAATTTATCTTTTTCATGCAATAGATAATTTAGTTAATTTTGGTACGTTTTAAGTTAAGTTTCTGTTAGAAAAATCTTTTCACTACATGATAAAATATATTATCATTTTATAATTCAAAATACTGCATTATTAAAGAAATTGTTTAAATTTTATTTGATTTGTATTATTCATATCAAAATTGTTAAAATTATAAAAATTTAAAAATTATAAATCAATCTTTACATAACAAATTTTTAGAATTTATTTATAAATGAACTTCAATAATATTTCAAAATTAGATGGAAAATTTTAAGCGTAAACATATATGTTAATTTTTGCAAAATGAATTAGTCTATTATATAAATATAGATTTAGGGGAGACTATTTATTGCATTTATTTCACTCTGCATGAAATAAGAAAGTATGCTCAGCGAAGCCAAAAACTGTGGAAACTCTTTCTCTGGAAGCATAAAGAGGGTGATTGGAGAGAGATAGTGGACTAGTGGAGTGTCATTAATTAACATTATAGGATAAATAGTTGACTATATCCACTATGTGCAAATTGAATGGTACACCAAGAAAATCAAGTAGATATCTACCATGCAAACACTAGTCTAAACTTTATAAAGTGACGGGAAGGTGATAGAGATTTAGGTGGAGGAGAATAAATTTTGAAGAAAGTAATTTAGGATTTGACTATTATGAGGAATGGGCCAAATAAGAAATAAATATCGGGTTAGAGTTCGAGTTCGGTTTCAGTTCTTTCTTTTTTGTTCGGTCTGGATTCTTTGGCTCGCAATCTCTGCGCTGGAGGTGATTAACCATGAAAAAAATATAAAAAATACAATGGTGAATAAATATTGAATGGAAGTGTTTGCCTAGTATGAAAAATCATTGAGAAGTATGTATGGCAACATAGAATCAACTAGTGTGGCTCTGCCGCCAGCAGACAATAATTAATGGTAGACGATAAGTAAACTGTTGATCAAAATATTATAAAAAAATCAATGATTAAGTGAAATGGTCATGTGTTGCAGCTACCAACAACAAATAATACAACTGAACAGTTACATGGACCGACCAATATATTAATTAATGATTGTCGGTGATATGGAACGGCTAGGTGGTGAGGCCACGTGCAATGAATAGTACATGTAAAAGGATATGATTGGCTATATGTACATGGGTCGGGCAGTGCGACTCTACTGATGGCAACAAGCAATACTAATAAGTGATAGTCAATGAGTGAGCGAATGTGTTTAGTAGTATTTTTGGGCATGTGGTAACCGAACTACCCGACTCGGGTCGTTCTCAAAGGAAGGCTCTTCGCAGCTTTGTTCACTACCTAGTCGTCAAAGTCACACAACCGAAAAGAAGGTCCTACACATTCTACTCGCTTGAAAGGGAGTGATTTAAGCTAAACTAATCTACGAAATTGAGGGCATTAAAAGCAATTAACTAAGCACGCAAGAAGATGAGAGAAATCAAGGGGAAAGAGAGATTTTGGTTTGCCGGAGTCTCCATGATCAATCACACGCAAATAACCGAACATTGCCATGCTAGCTAAAAACCTAGGAAGCTAAACCAAGATCTAGCACAAAATGAGCAAGCATTTAACTCCTAATCACACTTAGTCAAGCATTCTCGATCCAAAGATTCAATCTTTTGCTCCAACCAACACAAGCACAATATCAATTTTCACGAAAGCAAACAAAGATATACGAAGTAATGAGGCTTAAGACTAAGTACCCACTCTTACACGCACTTGGAAGAAGAAACGGAGTCAAAAGCTCGAAACTTTACTCGAAACAATGTCGCCGGAAATTCGCCGGAAAACTTGATTCATAAGCTCCAAACCAAAATATAAAAAAGGAAAAAAAGAAAATAGAGAGAAATTCCCAATTTAAAAGTTGGGAAATGAGGGTTATGTTCAAAAATACAAAGCATAATGTCTATATATAGCTACACCACAAAACACACACTAAAAACACACACATTTAATCAAAAACTCGCGAGCTCTCCATGAAATTCGCGAGGTCGAGAGTGTGGTTTGGGCATTGGCAGCACGGGGCGCGCAGGCGCGAGCGCTGGGCGCGAACTCGCGACGTTGCTAGGCATTTCGCGTGCGCGGGACGCACATGGAGCAGACTCGCGGGGTAGCAGCTCTTCGCGGGCGCGGGGTTGGATTTCGCGGGCTAGGCTGTGCGCTAGGGAACACTCGCGGGGTAAAGCTGATCCGCGGGCGCGAGCTCTAGAATTCGCGGGCTACAGCAGGGCGCCGCACCTCAGAACTCGCGGGTTAGGCCTTTTTCGCGGGCGCGAACGGCAGTTCGCGGGCACTGGGCATGTGCGACTTCGTTTTTCTCTAACTTTTCACACATAACTCCGATTCGCACGAAACTTGGACCAAAATTCTCCTCATTGAATTTTCTTCGTCCCGGTATGGCTTGGTCGGATTTTTCGAGTTGGATGGCTAGGTCGGCTCGGTCGGCTCGTCTCCTCGTTCTCGACACATTGGACCTATTCAACACCAAAACAAAAGAGAAAACGCGCAAAAATACGTAAATATTATACAATAACAAAAATACACAAAACATGATAAAATGAACTGGTCGACACTAAAACGAGCCTAAAAACTATAAAATAAAGCACACAAAAACGCACGAAAATAACGACAAAAACACAATAAACAGAATGATACTTTATATATGGCCATGTGAAAAGTTGACTAAAGTTCTGATCGTGAACGAACATTATATGGACTAGCATGATTCTGAAGAAACAATTGATAAATTCTCCAAATTTATGAATGGAGAATGAAAATTTATGAAGTGGTAACTGAAGTTAAACTTAATTAATGGATACTAGAAGTTATCTCATGATGATAGAATTGCACTGGAAGTTACCACTGATGATGTTGAACAAAGTGATAAAGGCTATGTTTGGTAGACCAATAAGCTAGCTTATAGTTTATTTTATTAGCTTATAAGCTCCTTGTATTTAAATAAGCTACGTTTGGTAGGGCGAGCTTATGTAAAAAGCTCGAGCTTATTTGATAAGCTTCTTTTGGTAGCTTTTCAAATAAGCTCGTTGAAATTTTTATTTCCGCTAGCTTATCAGCTAGTTTTAAAAAACAGTTTTATCACATAAGCTAGCTTTTCAGCTATAAGTCATAAGCTATAAGCTATAAGCTCGAAAATTACTAATAAGCTATAAGCTAGCTTATCAGCTATCAGCTAGCTTATCAACTAGTTTTACCAAACACAGCCAAAGTGGTACCAAAAGCTACTAGTTCTGGTTGATCACACAACATTATTTCTAGATATATTATATGAGTCTAAGGAAAGATATCTGATGACGAGATCACACTAATAATATGAGATAATACAGACATTACAATGAAGTGCTCAAGAAGAAGCACACACGAAAATGATTGTAGTCATAAAGTATTATACACATATTTTGAATAAAAGGTAACATGTATATTATTATTAGTGAAGAAAAAGTAAAAAGATAATATAAAAATATATAAATAATGGAACTAGTTAATACAATATGAAATAAAAATATCATACAACTATACCATATCATGGTTCTGAAAACTGAACCGGTCACCGAACAGGTGAAGCTATCAGTTCAATGGTTCACTGGTCGGACCAGTAGTCGAACTCGTCAAATCAATTTAATGAATATACAATTATTTGTTTATTATATATATATAATATATAAATTACGTATATTTTTATCATTAATTTTATAGTGTATGACTTTCTCTAAATAAAAGTTTAATAATAGATACAACCGACAATGTTGATAACTTTATTTTAAAAAGAATTATTTAAAATTTTAATCTATATTTAAGTTACAAAATTTAGAGAATAGAAACAACTCTATTTTAATCTTTAAATGAGATATTAAGGATTTTAATTATTGATTAAAAAATTAAAAATTATGTGCGTAACAAATAATAATAAATTGATTCTTTGTTTTTTAATAA
Source organism: Striga hermonthica (assembly GCA_902706635.1). Classification (NCBI taxonomy): domain Eukaryota; kingdom Viridiplantae; phylum Streptophyta; class Magnoliopsida; order Lamiales; family Orobanchaceae; genus Striga; species Striga hermonthica. The sequence continues at coordinate 8,111,791 of CACSLK010019758.1, forward strand.
ATTCGAAAAAAGATATAGCCCAATAGATAGTTCAATACAAAAATAGTACATTTTTCTTTTATTGAATACAATTATGCTTGTAAGGCCCAATATTGGCCCATTAAATTCATCAATGGCCTTTATTTGTGAACATATTCCACATTAAAAATACAATTAAAAAATGTGTGCTAGTTAAATGACTTCACAATCAATTATTCACAAGTTGAAAATCCAGAACCGTTGAACCGTTCAAACCAGTTTTAATTCACCAGTTCCACCGGTTTGGACCGGTTCAAACGGTTCTTGAGTTGTTCAATCGCCTACCACTTTTATGTTGAGTTATTTTTTCACTTAATATTTATCTAACTTCATTTATATGTAAAATACTTTTATTACTTTATAACCGTTGTTCATAATGTAAAAAAAAGTAATTATACATACTAGATTACAATTTTTTTTTTCTCAACCGAAAATCGATTTATACTTGGTTTTAACTGTAATTATTTATATACCATATAAATGGATATATAAAATTTTCTCCTTTTTATTAGTAGAAGAAGAGCGAATCAAAAGAGGTTTTATTTGATGGTTGTTGTAATCTTAGAAGTGGACTCATGAAAATAGAAATATAAAATAGGTCTTATACTTGTGAGTGTCTATTCATATTTGGTTTATAACATGTTCACATAACATTTATCTATACACAATTTTCGAATTTGTTGCGTTTATAGTGAGAAAACTCGAAGTAAAAGATATCAAAAAATTGTAACAAAATTTTTCGTCTTTTGAACTCCCACCTTTCTCATCTTCACTTTCTACTCGCCACCGGGAGCTGCTACCGCTGCCAGACTTTGCATTAGCCCAATCATCTGTTACGCCGCCAACAACGACACTGTTGTCGCTTTATCCTTCTCAACCACGCCGTACGACCCCTCCTTTTGAAAAGGCCACACCCCTACTCCCCTTGAGCTAACAAAATTCTAGTCGGATGAGAACAACGTATCCATAATCCGTTCACCATGTGATGAATGAATATCATCATTAGCAAAAAAAAAAAAAAGACAAAACAATAATCAATTTACAACGATATATTTTCTGTTTATGTTGTCTCGGAGTTTGTTCTTCATCATGGAACCAAATGGGTTTGCTCTATTTTTCGATGGAAGGACGATGAAATTCATATTTCAAACAACACTAGTACAACACCCGTGTATTACACGGGTGCTTGTTAAAAAATTATTTCTTAAATTTTAAAATTAATGAGAAAACTATATTAAATATAGTTTACTTTTTTTACAACAAAAATATATTACTATATATTTTAGAATGATATGTGTTACTTATGACTTACATTTGTTATATTATATTAGCTTTATAACTTATATCATATAACTACTTGAAATATAATTATATTAGTTGATAAATAATTTTATTTTTCTAATTAATATTAAAATAATTTTATTATTGTTATAAAAATAAATATATATTATTTTTTTTTATACATACAATATGGATGTTAAATCGAAACTCATCAAAAGAAGATTAATTTGATATATTACATATGTAAAACTGATAAAAAATACAAAAGTTATTAACTTTTAAAATACATATACAATTCAATATAATAAGGAATGATATTAAAATGCAATTAATGCAGGTAACATGACCATAAATAATCAACATATTTATGGTAATCCGAAACTAATTATTTTTGGTTTGGAATTAAATTAAAATTTACCCAAGTCTAATAACGAAGCATGTAGTTTTGCCACATAGGATTCCGAAGCACCAGAAGCAGCCACGTAGGCTCAGCGCGTTCTGGATTAATATATAGGGGATATATAAGATAGAGATAGATAGAGAGAGAGAGAGAGAGAGAGAGAGAGAGAGAGAGATGTTGTGAGTATTTTTACCGGAGTAGAATCGAAAGATTCGTTCCCCGAGTCGTATCGCAAGGAAGGTTAGCCGGATTCAATTGTACGATTATTCGATCACGAAAAATAAAAAATAATATCCTAAACACTCTATTCAAAAGTTTTTTTTGTTTTAGTTATCAACTAAGAATGTAAGCTATGAAAAGCAATTAAAATAGCAGAAAGAATTCACGCAATGATTAAAGAGCTAGGAAATCGGGGATAATTGCTTTTGGTTCTAACACAACTACAGGCAATCAATTGCTCGGTTAAAGGACTAGAATCGTTTCTCGTTCAGAGGTTCACTCTCAATAACTCTTCGTAACAAGATAGTGAATGTAAACGATCAACTATCAGACCCATCAACACATAGACAATACTTTTACGAATAAGTCTATCCTAAACGAGCCTAAATCGACCAACGTCTCCCCTCTCGGTTCTACACGTTGATTGATTAGGTTAGACAGGTGATCAATCTACTAACCCTAGAATAAACACAACTCGAATAGGCATGAACAATCAAGAACAAGCAATCATTATCGAACCTAATCAATCATCCCCTATCCTAGCGTATGGATTTAGCTACTCATGGAGAATTCAATATCACAACTCATATTAACCCAAGCCATCATCATCAACACACAATTGAGAAAAGAGGAACTTACGATTAATGTAAATAATCCAACGTTGAATCCACAAGCATTCAAATCCAAAGCTAGAAATATGAGTTTTTAATCTCCAAGAACAAATCCAAAGTGCAAAGTAATGAAAAGGAATGAGTTTTTAGAGAAAAAAAACGTAAAAACGAAGTCTGGAAGTCCAAATCTCATCCCTAGGTTCCAATTCTGCTATTAAAATCCATGCCTCGAAATTCGCGCCGAGTAAGTCGCGAGTCGCGACTTACACTTTTTCAGTGTCGCGAGTCGCGACATCTCACGACTCGCGCGTCGACAAAACATCTTTAAAATCTGGGGAAGGTCGCGACCTGTCTCGCGAGTGGCGAGTCGCGACATTGACTCGCGAGAAGCTCGCGACTCGCCTTGCGAAATCCGTCTTTCGTCCGTCTTCTGTCTCTGTAAAACTCGCGAGTCGCGAGCCGCGACATGGTCGCGAGTCGCGACTCGACTCGCGAGTCGCGAAGAATGCTGGGCGCGTTTTCGGTCCGTTTTTCTGGTCCTTCCTTCAGCTTTCTGGGCTCAGCAACGGGTATTCTTGATATCACGGTCTCGGCTCCAATAGTCTCGTCCTCGACTGGCACAACCTACCTCCTGAAAACACAAACACGGAGAAAACACAGAGCAAAACAAGACAAAAAGACGCACAAATAGAAACTAAAGAGAAAAACACAAAATCACATAATTGGACCAAAAAAACCTTCAGCTTTCTGGCTCAGCAACTGGTATTCTTGATATCACGGTCTCGGCTCCAACAGTCTCGTCCTCGACCGGCACAACCTACCTCCTGAAAACACAAACACGGAGAAAACACGGAGCAAAACAAGACAAAAAGACGCACAAATAGAAACTAAAGAGAAAAATACAAAACCACATAATTGGACCAAAAAACTACTAAAATCCTAGAAGTGGGGAAAATAAAAGGAAAATAAAACCAAAATAAAGACACAAAAATGGGATAAACAAGAGAGAGAGAGAGAGAGAGAGAGAGAGAGAGAGAGAGAGAGAGAGAGAGAGAGAGAGAGAAACCTACACATTTATAGAAGAAAAAGAGACTGTTTTAAGGATGGATTTTTAAGGCAAAACCCTTCCGTTACGAAATTACGGAACATACATATTTTTTATTTTTTATTTTTTTTTTTGTAACTGAAATTCGACTAATCTATACTTATATAATAAGGTATCCTATTTACCAAATTTAGTAGGTTGAAAAGTCAATGTAAATGCATTGCTATATCCCATAAAATCAATTTAAGAAAAAAAATCTCATAACAACTGATAAGTAAAAAAGAAAGACGTAAAATCTTTATTAAAATAAAAAGGTTTTATTTATTTGTCTTGTTTCATATTAACATCGATTTTGTCAAAATAAATCTCATAAAATCGGTGAAGTCAAAATTTGTACGTAAAGTCTATCTATACTAACAAAAAAGGCAGATTCGAAATTCCTTATCTAAATCCTTCTTTTCCTTATCTAATTCATTCTTATTATCTAATTGTAAGGAAATTTGTTCTAATTTTGTTGAATCATTTAATTGTATTTGTATTATATCTCATAAAATCGGTTTAACGAATAAAACCCCATAACATCCGATAAGTAAAAAAAAAAGTACGTAAAATCTTTACTAAAATAAAAAAGGCTTTATTTATTATCTAATTTATTATCTAATTGTATGGAAATCTGTCTTGATTTTATTCAAACCGATTTCTATATAATCAGATTCAGATTTTCTAATAAAAATATTAACAACAATATATATATATCTACTCTACCTATTATAAATTACAAATCTCAAAATATCGAGCCATTATCTTTCTCATTGTCAACCTCCTGCGAACAAAAATTATTTCCAACCAGTCTTTTATTCAAAACAATGAATCAAGGATTTAGGTTAATCAAACAAGTCAATAGGTCTAATAGACCTATGCTCAAAGTTCGAATTATGATAATGTTTTTCTAAAACTGGGGCAGACATACAAATCATATCTTGAGTTGGTTCTCCAAGATAAAACTGTAAGCCAAATTATTTGAATTTTTGTTTTAATTTCGAAATTTGAAACGTATATTTTTTTTTCGTGTATGTATTTAGATATTTTTGTGCATGCTTAGTGAAATATATTTTCAAATATTTTTTAAATTATATTTTCAGATTTGCAATTTGGCTTATTTATTCTACATATCGTGTATATTTAGATATTTACATTATTTATATTTATTTTCGTGTATTGTAAAACTTTTATTGAATATTGCATCTTATAGTATAATAATCCCCAAATAAATATATCTCGTGTCTCGCACATGTCACTTACTATATATATCCCGTACATTTTTTTTATTCATTTATATAATTATAAGACTGGATAAATGACCTTAAAATTGTGCTCCCCGTGCATAGCACGGGCTCTGTACTAGTTCATAATTATTTGATATAAAGTCATAATAATACTAATTATTTAATTGAATTGTATTTGTATAATATTTTTCAAATGAAGAACTGGCCCACCACTATGGTTGGGCTGGGCGCTGTGGAACTCATATTTTTATGTCAATTAAATTAAAATGTTTGTCCCAACTTCCAAAACAGACTTGAGTTTTGTACTCCATTGGGATCCTTGAGAGAGAGAGACAAAGGGGACTAGGTTTCTGTTTGGGAGGCGCCGTGAGAGAGAGAGAGAGAGAGAGAGAGAGAGAGAGAGAGATGGCGTTCCTTGCAACCGTCATTGGTATACACGGCAACACCAGATCCAAATTCTTGGCCGTCTCGTCTAGGATTCTTTCTTCTTCTCCTGCCTTTGGCGGTACTACAGCTTGTGTGCTGGCACAAGCCTGCAACTTGAATAACAACGATGGCAACAAACTCATGCTTATGGTGCAGCATCTAATCAACAGAACCCTCGATTTTTCTGCTATCTCGATGGAAAACAACTCGTTCCAGGTAGTAAAACATAATATTCCCAACTTTTCATTCCTCAGACATAAAAATTACTACCCCATGTCTCCAGTCCGTGGTTATCTTGTTCAATTGAGTTGCAACAACTGGATATTGTTGACGTGCGAAAAAATCGTGACGATCCTCGTAACCTTCTATGGAACCCTAAGACTAACGAGATCAAATCTCTCCATTATTTTGAGGCAGGGCCGAGCGTGCCTCGCGTAATTTATACGACAATGAGGGGTCACGGCATTGGGTTTGATCCTTTGACTTGAGACTATAAGGTGATCAGATCTCGGGTGTTTGAGTTAATTGGCATCGGCAATGAAGTCCATGTGGAGCTGTTCTCCCTTGCAACTGGTTCGTGGAAGGAAATTTCGTATCCTCATGCTCCCTTCATCGAACCCTTCAATACGATTCTCTTCACATTAATGGCTATTATATTGGCTAGCTATGGATACCGCCAAAGATTGTAGTTTCAGCGTTATATCTTTTGACTTTGCTAATAAGAAGTTTCCTTCCCTTATCCCCGCCCCCCCTTCTGCACTTATTCCTCAATGTAACAAGTATGTGAAGGACAGGTTTGATTTCGATCTTGGCGAGTATCATGGGTCGCTTGCTGCTGTTATCTACAATTTCGAGAGGATGCCTTGTTTCGAGATTTGGGAATGGAATAAGAACATTGACGACGAGTGGTCTTGCGTGTCCGCATTCGATGTCACTTCTGCCGAGACTCCTGTCCATAACATAGTGGGCCTCTGCAAAAATGACAAATTGCTTCTTCAGGACTGCGAGGGTGATCTACTTCTTTTCGATTATGTGGAGAACAAGTTGAATGCTGGATACTTTGTGCGAAATTACATGGGAATCCTACGAACTGATATGTATTTTCAGCTCTTACAAATAATTTAAAAATAGAAAATTACAATTGAACTGAAAAATAAATTACAACTGAAAAACGAAAAGATTTTAGCCGAGGCGAGTAAAACTCTTTCCGCAAGAAGAATACGCCCCGTGTGTCAGCTAACGGTTCAGGCGTAACTTCCCGAAAGATACAACGACAAACGTCTCTAAATCTGTAGCACACCAGATTTATGAGCTCCGGCGAACGGGAACGGAATCGAGAATTGAGCACTTAGTAATAAAAGGAATATTCTGAAACAAATAAAAATATCACTTGTTTCTTCTCTTTTGATATTTTTATATCCGATATTTTGACATATATTTTCTTTTCTTTCCCTTCTCTTTCTTTCTTCTCTCTTTCTTCTTTCTTTCGGTGCAATTTTCCTTCTGGCCGAGCATGCATATTTATAGGGATATAAGATGCAATTTGTGTGTTAGTTGGCCAAATCGGAGTGGTGGAAAGGAAATGGGCAATTCAAGACACTTGTGATATGGACAAATCTGATGACAATTGGTTCACACAATTCAAGAAATGATAATGTATAGAAAATGATAAGGTATGGGTTCCCACATTTATTTGCACTCAATAATTGACACTCTCCCACATGAGTGGAAATAAATTTATGCAGACTCTTGTGCTCAATCCTCATTAAACTCTATTGCATCAGAAAAGGTAGCTTTTGGCTTTGAACCTTTCTTAGTAAACATCATCGGATGTACATGCGGCCTAGTGAACTTAATGCATTGAACTATTCCTCCATAGTGTACACCGAGACAATGACATTCACACAATAGAGTCTTAATTCTATTCCGTTCTATCGTTGTGTCCGTTTTGGCCATGGACAACACAATGGATTCATAAGTGTTTACAATTGGAGCGGCCCACAATTCACACTTATCATGTAATACTCCACCTTTACAAGGTTAGGGATTCATTAAAAGTCTATATGACTTACCCACCACAATCAACAGGTAAGCTTGCACTTGGTGTGCTCTAGGGAATAGCTTTGGACATTCATATGTTCCAAGTGCTCAACTGAATTTTCATAGCTTAGTTTTCCCTTTGAACCAAGTTTGTGGGATCTCCACTCAGCATGGTAGGGTTACCACTATGATCATTCTTTACATTGTGGATTTTTAAGCCCATTCCCTCTAGCAAAACTGTCAATTGATCTCTATGCAATCCTTTCGTCAAAGGATCAGCCAAATTTTCCTTAGACTTCACTTAGTCAATGGAAATAATATCATTTGTGATCAACTGACGTATGGTATTATGTCTACGACGAATATGTCTAGACTTACCGTTATATAAGTTGCTTTGCGCCCTACCTATAGTAGCTTGGCTATCACAATGAATCATCACAGGTGGCAAAGTCTTATCCCAACATGGAATATCGGAAAAAAAAAGTTTCTAAGCCACTCGGCTTCTTCACCAGCTTTATCTAAAGCGATGAACTCCGATTCCATCGTTGACCGAGCTATACACGTTTGTTTTGTGGATTTCCACGAAACTGCGCCTCCTCCAATACATAAAACATATCCGCTAGTGGAGCGAGAATCTCTCGAATCTGATATCCAGCTTGCATCACAGTACCCTTCAAGTACAGCTGGGTATCTCGAGTATTTTAGCCCGTATTCAAGGGTGTACCTCAAGTACTTAAGTACCCTTCTCAAAGCATTCCAGTGTTCATAACTGGGATTGCTCGTAAATCTGCTCAACTTATTCACCGGATAGGCCAAGTCTGGTCGTGTACAATTCGTCAAGTACATCAGACTCCCTATTATCCGTGAATATTCCAACTGAGCCACTGGTTGACCTTTGTTGACTTCCAGATTTATACTGAGATCAAGGGGTGTCTTACACCTAGACTGTGCACCGTTATAGGTATCAAATTTCTTGAGCACTTTCTCTACATAATGAGATTGTGACAAGACAATTCCATCTTGGGTTCTGATAATCCTTATTCCAAGAATAATATCAGCCAAACCCATACTTCTCGTATCCATGATTACTTCATGGCAACTCCCCATGATCAACATATCGTCTACATATAGACATACAATCACAAATGTATTTGATGCACTCTTGACATAAACACATTTTATCACATTCGTTGATTTTGAAATCATTTGTCAACATCAAGTCATCAAATTTCAAATGCCATTGTTTCAGAGCTTGTTTCAGTCCGTACAAGGATATGATCAATCTACACACCTTTCTCTCTTGTACAGGTGCAACAAACCCTTCAGGTTGTTCCATGTATATTTCTTCTTCCAATTCACCATTCAAAAATGCAGTTTTGACATCCATTTGGTGAATCTCAAGATTGTGCACAGCAGCAATCGAGAGAAGCACTCTTATCGACGCTAAACGCGTAACAGGTGAATAGGTATCAAAGAAATCATACCCTTCCTTTTGTTTAAAGCCTTTGACCACCAAACGTGCTTTAAACTTGTCAATCGATCCATCAGCTTTATATTTCTTCTTTAGGATCCACTTGCATCCTAAAGGTTTACAACCATCAGGGAGATCAACCAACTCCCAAGTATGATTTTTCATAATGGACTCAATTTCGTTTTTTACCGGTTCTTGTTTGCACACTTTTCATATCACATACATCAGTATGGATTAAGCCTAATGGTTCAGTACTTCTTTCCACCAAGTGAAAAGGCAACTTAGCCATTTTTGTTTCAATACAAATTTCACATTTTGTATTTGTCTCAACTTTAGAATTAGGAATTAATTCTAATTTCATCAACCGTTTAATTGCATTTAGATTTACATGTCCCAATGTAATATGCCATAAATCAGAGCACTCGACAGTATAAACAGAAATATGCTTTTTATTATCAATGGTTACACGGCTCACGACCATTACATTCATTTTAAACAATCCCTTGTCGAGATAACCACGACCAAGGAATATTCTATATTTGCTAAGAATAAACTTCTTAGCTTCAAACACTAGCCTAAATCCATTCTCAACAAGAAGTGATCCGGACACCAAATTCTTGCGGATGTCTAGGACATACAAAACATCCTTCAGCTTCAACTCCTTTCCAGAAGTGAGCTTCAGCACCACCGTGCCCACTCCAGCCACACCAGACGTTGAGGAGTTTCCCATGTGAAGTTTCCGACCCGTAGCAGGAGTGTATTCATAGAACACCTCCTTGTCGGAACACACATGACGAGTGACACCAGTATTAATATACCACTCCCTCGAGTTATCCACCAAATTGGCTTCAAGCACCACAGCTGTAACGCCCCACTTTTTAGTTAACGAAAATCAGAATAAATTTTTCAAAATTTATTTCAAAATACTTGGCGGCGTGAAAAACCATTTTCCATTACATCATAAACATAACTCCCAAACGGGTTCATAAATCGAATCAACACCGAAACCGGGTTCAACAATAACATTAATCTCCTTAAAACTGGGTTTTTCACAAATGCATAAATACTAGGGAGTACGCTCCCTATTAATAATCTGGTAATCATCATAAATCCAGAAATACAGTAAACAATACTAAGCAGTTCATATCAGCGGAAATGAAACCAATAACATGACCACCACTCGCCTCCTTTGCGTGCCCGCAATACTAACCTGCATCCATGAAGAGCAGGTGGGGATGAGCACAAAAGGAAACAATAGTGCTCACCACTATGCAGTAAACATTAATCATAAATAAAACAAGTATGGTCACACCATGTATACGTAATTAATTAGTTATCCCAACCTCCTATCCCAAGTTCGTTCTCATGTGCACACCTATCTCAATAGACTACTGCCGACTATATATCGAAAGCCACGGCACTCGGCCTTCTGGTCTTATAACGAGTGTCCAGCCAGTAGGAGTCTCCCCCGAAGGCCCGGCCTAGCCATCGGACTTACATCGGGGTACTTATCGCTGACCGAGCACAGCCCTGGTCTCAAGCGACGTGTCCTTCACAAGGACGTAAAGAAGAGATTACCCCATCGGGGTCGTTCTATAGTTACGGGGATAACTATTCGACGGCCGGTACAGCTCACATCGAAGGCTACATGTTCCACATGCATACTTTGATCATACCACAAGTAAACAATAATAACAGTAATAACAAAGACGAGGGCTCGACTCCTCTTAATTTACAAATTATGGATTAAATATTATTATTGGTTTTTATTTGGATGATTAAGGCACAAAGGCCGGCAAGGCAAACAAGGCACATAAACAATTGATCAGACAAACAAATAAAGCAAATAAGACAGATAGGGCAAATAAATAAATTAGATAAAGCCAATTTGAGCACATCGAATAATCGTTCTTTCCACATGAAAGAATTTACAACCAGAGGCTCAACCATATCATAACACTCAAGGCTCAAACATGCTCTTATCATAATAAGGCAAAATGACATATAACCATGCAGCCTTTAATATAAATTCTTGAAACTTAAGCATGCTATTTTAACTCCATTCAAAAACTGAAACTGAGCATAACAATCAACGCTTTTCAGCTCATAAATAACATATAATAGCAGTATCAACAGTATAAACAAACAGGGAAATGTGTCGACCAAAAATGTTTTTTCTTATCAAAGCTTTTCTAACACATAAACTTGCAAATAGATACGACTTTGTTGAACTTTAATATCACCAAAATCACAATAGCACTAAGATATTATCCAAGTACTACTCCGATGTTTGTCTATTTAAAAAAATATATATATAACCAAGAAAAGCATTTAACACATAATCCTCAATTAACCAAGGTCCAAACGTACACAAACTTAACAAAATTCTCTCAAACACCAGACTTCAACACATCCAATGACTTTACAGTTCTTTACCAGGTCCAAATTCATCAATCTACACAATTATACACACTAATAAAACGCACAGATTCAACCACAATTAAATCCTTCATATCCAAAAGGTCTGAATGACTACATAACATAGAAAGTACTAAAATCAAAACATCACTCAACAGCGCATTCTCAACATATGCAAATCATATTCACTTTCACATAGCAAGCAACATTATTTCTCTATAATTCACAACCTGCCAACACTTCCAAATAGTTTCTAAACATTTAAAAGGAAGTTTAAGTCTTGCACCTTGTTCTATGAATTTACTAATCGGGCTCAAAGGAGGGAAATTGAACAGCCTCGAACGGTTCTCGGCTCTCGACTAAGGATCGACCCGTTTCTCTTCTCGCACGGGACCCGAAAGGGCTGCCGCTGTTCTCACACGGGACCCGAAAGGATGTCGCTGTTGTTCGGGCCCTAGATGAAGGCCGACGGGATGTCGCTGCCATGTTTGAAGGTCGCCTGGCTGATCCTCGGCTTCTGGTTCTCGGCACTCGGCTCTCAAAGTTCTGTTATTCGACAACAAAGGTGTTGTCGTCAGGCGCTCGGTGATGGGTAGAACAACCGTGTTCTCTGTTCGATGGCCCGGGTCTGCTCGTGGCTTGACTGCGAGTAACCAACGGTGGCTCACGATCGGAGGTTGAGACTTGCCGGGGAAACGCGACCACAGCGATGGCGGAGGGCAGCGTTTTCGAGCTCACGATGGAACACACGCACTGAAGGTCGCAGAGGAGTACGGTGGCAGCTCGGCGTCGCGAGGGTCTCCTTCAGCCGCGGGCAGGGCTATTCGAACGCGAACGGAGGTCCCCCTGGCTGTTGTTGCTCGCGACTTCCGGCCAGGTGCAGTTCACGCATCACGGCGAGTGGGACGCCTCGCGGCTACTTAAGTGGAACGCCGACAGGAGGTTAACGAGAGGCGACGGACAGGCTTCAGATGGAAATTCAACGTCAGACCGCGACGACGTGTTGTGCTCACGGTCGCGATCTCCTCAGCTTCGGTTGTCCTCTGCGCAGGTCGAACTCGAATAAGGTCGCTCGTTGGTGGTCTTGGTCATTGGCTGCGAATCGCGGCTGTTTGGACGCCGGCGAGACTGCTCACGACAAACTCGGCGGGGCTGGCATCAATTGATTACAACGATTCGGTTTGCTGAGATTTTAGGGCGACGAGATTAAGGGAAGAGAGAGATGGTAGAGAAAGAATGCGATCTGAAAATTTTGAGACAGCGGCTGATTTGAGAAGGAGAAAAATAGGGCTGCTATGATGATCACTTGGGCCTAACAAAATTGGCTAAGTTTCATCTCAAATGGACCGAACAATTATTAAGTGTGGGCGAAATATCATATTATAAATTGGCTGGAAATAATTTCGAAATGGGCAGATTAAATCGCACAAAGGGTCCGAAAAATTATATACAAAAGGCCGAGATAATATAATTCCAAGGCTCGGCCAAAATACCAAAGAAACGAATCCAAACGTATCGAAAAGGCTTTACGCGATTAAGCCAGAAATTGCCGAACGAATTTAAAACTCTACTCAAATAAATCCTAATAATTCTAATACATATAAATAATAAATAAACACATAATAATCACATATATAAAGCTACATAGCAGTCAAATAAATAAGCAGATAAAAGACATGAGCAGTTAATAAATTAACCAGCAAATAAATAGAGCAAAGGCAAATAATTAGTATTAGCAAATAATTAATAACATAAAAATCCATAAATTCTAATAAACAAACGGGGGGGTTACAACAGCCGACATATCAAAGTCGGTCAGTTCACCCGGCACATGGCCTTGTTCAGCAACAAGGGCACTCGGTTGCCCTTTCTTTAGCCCAGCCTTCGTTGGCCTCTTGCAGTCTTTTGCCATATGGTTTGGTTTTCCACAATTGTAACAGGTTCCGGTAAACTTCCAAACCTTGCCAGTCTGTTTCCCATTGTTGAAGGGCTTTCTCTTGCTTGGGTTATCTTGCTCCAGCAAGTTGGCACGAGCTTCCATCATCAGGACTTTTCCTGATGACTTTTGGTTGTCTTCCTCGATACGAAGACGAACCACCAAGTCTTCAAGACTCATCTCCTTTCTTTTGTGTTTGAGATAATTCTTGAAGTCCTTCCAGCTTGGTGGCAACTTCTCGATCACAGCCGCTACTTGGAATGACTCGCTCAAGGTCATCCCTTCAGCATGGATATCGTGCAAGATTAGCTGGAACTCTTGAACTTGTGACACGACAGTCTTCGTGTCAACCATCTTAAAGTCAAGAAACTTGCCGACGATGAATTTCTTCGCCCCGGTATCCTCGGTCTTGTACTTCTTCTCCAGGGCAGCCCAAAGCTCCTTGGCAGAACCAACAGAGTTGTACACATTGTACAACGTTACTAAGCCCGTTCAGGACATAGTTACGGCAAAAGTAGTCACCTTGCCCCCCAAGCTTCGTACGCAGCGCGTAGTTCTGCATTGGTCTCATTCTCAGAAATGACCGGATGGTCGTCTTTCAGGTATTTCACCAAACTCAAAGTGGTCTGGTAAAAATGCATCTTCTGTTGCCATCTCTTAAAGTCAAGCCCGTTGAATTTTTCGGGCTTTTCAGCTGTAGGAACATGGACAGCAGGTACATGATTGATCGGATGCTGAGATTCTTTTGGATATATTCTAACTTATCTTAACATCAATTATGAAATCATAATCCCAATTTTTTTGGTAACAAATTTGGAGATTTTTTTTTTTTGATATATTCCAACTTATCTTAACATCAATTATGAAATCAGAATCCCAATTTTTATGGTAACAAATTTGGAGATTTTATTGGAAATATTCCAACTTATCTTAACATCTATATAATTAGATTACTAACAAAATTCTTCATTATCTTCTAGAAAAAAAATCACGTTTATCCTTTTCAATTTCTCCCAACGGCTACCATTAATGGCATCCTCGGTAGTCAAGCAATCTGCAGAAAGCTGCTCAGCTTTCCGACAGCGGCTTGCAACTAGAAAGGAGCAAGCACTAAGACCGACATGAAATCGACACAGAAGTCCAGTCTTCTATGCGGATTGAAGCCTGCCGTGTAGAGCTCGCCACCGACCATGACAGACTTGCAATTCAGGCCGGACAAGTGGCTGGATCCGGAGGGGCCGGTGAGACCTACGAGTACCCAATTTTTTAGGCGAGTCCCAAGGTGTGCCTCGGCAAGAATATGGCGAATTTTGTTGTAAGTATTTTTACCGGAGTAGAATCGAAAGATTCGTTCCCCGGGTCGTATCGCAAGGAAGGTTAGCCGGATTCAATTGTACGATTATTCGATCACGAAAAAGAGAAAATCATAAACACTCTATTTCAATGGTTTTGGTTTCAATTATAGCTAATGACTTTAAAATAAATGAAAAGTAAGTTAAATAGCAAGTGAATTAACTCAAATGATTAAAAAGCTAGGGAATCGGGGATAATTGCTTTCGGTTCTAACACAACTACTGGGCAATCAATTGCTCGGTTAAAGGACTTGAATCGTCTCTCGTTCAGAGGTTCACTCTCAATACAGTTACGAACAAGAGAATGAATGTAAACGATCAACTATCAGTTCCAGCAACGCATAGACAATAAAGCTACGAACAAGTCTACTCTTGACGAGCCTATATCGACCAACGTCTCCCCTCTCGGTTCTACACGTTTATTTATTAGGTTAGAAAGGTGATCAATCTACTAACCCTAGGACAAGCACAACTCGCATAGATATGAGCAATTAAGAACAAGTAATTATTATTGAACCTAATCAATCATCCTTTATCTCTAGCGTATGGATTTAGCTACTCATATGGAATTTAACATCAACATTCATATAAAACCCAAGCCATCATCATCAACACACAATTGAGAAAAGGAGAACTTACGATTAATGTAAATAGTTCAATGTCAAATCCACAAGCATCCAAATCCAAAGTAAGAACAGAGTTTCAATCTCCAAAATCAAATCAAAAGAGCAAAAGTATGAAAAGGAATGAGTTTCTAGGGAGGAAAAGCGTAAAAACGAAGTCTTGGAGGTGAATTATTATCCCTAAGTCTAAATTCTGATGTAAAAATCCCGACCTCGAAATTCGCGCCGAGTAAGTCGCGAGTCACGACATAAGTCGCGAGTCGCGACTTCTACTTTTCTCAGGTCACGAGTCGCGACATCTCGCGAGTCGCGCGTCGGCAAAAATCTTCAAAATCTGGGGAAAGTCGCGACATGTCTCGCGAGTCGCGACTCCATCTCGCGAGTCGCGACCTTGACTCGCGAGTCGCGACTCGTGCTCGCGAACTTCATCTTTAGCCTCTGTTGAACTCGCGAGTCGTGACCTTCTCGCGAGTCGCGACCATCTCGCGAGTCGCGACTCCACTCGCGAGTCGCGAGAAATTCTGGGCAGTCTTCAGTCCATTTTTCCGGTCCTTCCTTCAGCTTTCGGAGCTCCACGACGGGTGTTCTTGGCATCACGGTCTCGTCTCCAACAGTCTCGTCCTCGACCGACACAACCTATCTCCTGAAAATACAAACACAGAAAGCCACAAAGCAAAACACAGCAAAAAGACGCACATAACGAAACTAAAGAGAAAAACACAAAAACACAGAATTTGACCAAATAAACTACGAAAATCCTATAAATGGGGAAAATATAAGGAAAATAAACCCAAAATAAAGACAAAAAAATGGGGCAAACAACTCCCCCACACTAAAACCTTTGTTCGTCCCGAACAAAAAGAAAAGAAAAAGAAAACAAATAAACGAGCAAAGCCAACGGTTCAAGCAAGACTAATCTCAAACATATCAATCGAACTGAGAAGAATTCCAATGATCACGAGAACACACCTCAATTATCAACTCAGCTATTTCGAAGAACAAAGACTCTCGAGTACAAGTATGTATATATATATGCCTCACTCAGTTTCTTCACAAAATATAAGGAGGTGCACTCAAATTGGTCGTCAGTCAAGTTAATCATAGATTTGCCTATCGTCTAACTCTTACTCTAAAATAATAAAATTCATAAAACAGTGAATCAAGAGGTCTTAAAGGGTTGTAACGTAGGCTCTTTGGACCGGGTAGGAATATTATAGGCTAAGTGGCTCAAAATATATCAACTCAACTCATTCACCCAACCGTATCAACAAACGCATCCAGTTCTCACCAACCGGCTCCTCCCACTAACTCCAAGACCAACATACTTCCCAAGCATTTTTTTTTTTTGTTTTTTTTGCGAAAACCATTTGGACAATCTTATCTAGGTTTAACCTTCGAGTTTTCTACTCGAGTCTCCTAGACCGGTTTCCCGTACTCATGGCTCGTATCCACTAAGGTAGTGGACGGAGCGCTAGGAGTATAATCCATTTGGCTTCCCTTTTTTTTTGTTTTGTTTTGTTTTTTTTTTTTTTTTTTTTTTTTTTTTGTAAAACATATATACTATGCAATCAACTATCACCTCCAATACTATCCCGCAACTCAATATCATCATCACGAGGTTATCAACAAAATCAATCAAGGCTCAAAAGGGGGTGACTAGGGACTGTTATCCACGAAAAGAAGAAGGAAAAGATAATACAAGGAATGTCTCAATAATATTCACGTTTCACAAATCTAATCGAGTTATTTCAAAACAGTCTCAAGGCAAATTCTACTTGACAAGATTCCGACCAATATCACACAAGAAACAAAATAGGCTCAAACCTCACAAGGTAAATATGTTCCTCAAAACAACCAAGCTAATTAATCAAAGTAGTTACTCGATCACATCATCACAACTTCTCAATTCAACCAACAGTTATCAACCAGTCTTACAATACACCATAATCCAAACTCAGAAAGCACAGAAAGCTAAAGCTAGACTAGTCCACCACGCAAAAGAAAGAAATAAAACAACCTAAAAATAAAACTAGACCTGGTCAACCACATAGCCACATAAATAATCAAAAACTCCCCCACACTTAAAAGCAGACAATGTCCCCATTGTCGACTCTCAGCGAAGGGAAGTTGTACTACACAATCAACCGACTCAACAAATAAGAAAAAAAAAAGAACAAATAAAAATAAAAAGAGAAAAGAAAAGAAAAGCTGACCAACACAGTGACAAGTCACTGTGAACCGGAACTAGGAGGAGGAGGAGGATAGGGCTGGCCAGCGCCGGAACCAAACTAAGCATCCCACCGGGCCTCAAGAGCCTGAAAGCGCGTCGAAACCCCGCATGTCTCTGTCGTAACGCTCCTCGAACTCTGCCCACGATGGAGGAGGCTGGGACCACCAGGCGGGCGGTGCAGACGATGCAGCCGGACGCTGCTGATGATGATGTGTGGCTCGGGGCGCTCGGCGATCGGGCTCTGGAACAGACTCAGGAGCGGTCTGCCAACCGGAAGGAGGCGGAAGGAGACGGCTATCGTCGAGAACAATCTGATCATGCTCCATCCCCTCCGCCTCATGGGTATCGTCGGTCTCCTGCTGAGGACGAGAAGAACCGGCCTGGCCAGCGGAAGCGGCAGCGGCAGCATCCAACTTCCTCATGTATACGGAGTAGGCTCCACACTGCCTATAGTCAGTGAATGCACGCCGGTAGGAGATCAGGTTCCCCAGCTCAAACGTGTCAATGCGCCACATCGGAACTGGTGGACTGCCAGACGCCGTCGGATCGATACTAAACTGTAGGGCGAAAGCTGTCATCACGTGTCCGAAACATGCAGCCGCGCGCTTATTTCGGAGCACTGCCCGGAACTTGTTCTTGAGGACCTCCTGTATATCCAGATTCGTATGCCCAAACATGGCCAGAGCATGAAAAGGTCGATCTGCGTGACCTTATTAGCCTCTTTCTTCCCGAAGAGCCTATAGCACAAACACTTGTGCATAACGGCAATCGCACCGTGCTCGATGAGGCTGTTGGGCATGCCCTGAGAATCCCACACAGTGTCGGGAGAGAGCTCGGTCCAAAACTGAGCGGGAACCATGCTGGATACCACCGAGTAGCCGCCACCCGGAAGTCCCAAAACACGCTCAATGGTGGCATCGCCTATGACTCTCCGGGTCCCAAGCAAACGACAAGTCATAGTGTCGGATCCATCAGCTTCCCGTCGGAACTCAAGTGTACTAAAGAACTCGAGCGTGAGGTTCCGGTAAGTCGAGTGGAAAATGTCGGCATATCTCCTCATATGTAGTGCCTCTAAGTAATGTTCGACCGTCTCCAAGATGCCGAGGTCCGTAAGCAACGCGAAATCGAATGTCTTGGACTTCAGGACCTCTTTCTTCGCGAGCCGGAAGTAGATTTCCCCCTCTCGTTCGTCGAGGATGGTGAAGGGGGCATTGTACTATGCCCGTAGATCAACCGGCTCGGCTTGGGAAGATGACTCTCCACGCGTAGACTTCCGTTTGGTGCGTTTGGTAACCATTTTGAATAATAAGTTCGTTGAGACAAACTATCGAACACCTTGTAGGCACACACTTGGAATTCAAAGCTTTGGAGACAATGGACAATGGCAGGACCTTTTCTTCAATCAAAGTGTTCAACAATCAACTCAAGCAAGTTCAATACGTCACAAATAGCACGAATATCGACTACCGGTCTTGAATTCCCGAGCATGTGAAGATAGAGCTTGAAGAAGATGAAGGTACCGAATGCCCTTATGGAGTAGATGCAGTTGTAGCTGGCCGGAGAAGAAAAGTTGACGGTGATCAGAACTGAGGGATGGCCGGAGCTCGGAGATGCTTGCTGGCCAGAGATGAAACCGCTGAGAGATCAAGTGCTGAAAAATCAGACCTAGGGTTGGCGATCGTGAGCCTGTACGAGCGCGAGGGAGGAGATGACCGGACTGTGGAGGAAGCCAGCGAGGTTGACGGTGATCGGAGATGCGGTCATGGTGGTCGGAAGTGGCGAGAAAGCTTGGTCGCGAGATAGGGGATATGGTTTGTCTGTTTAGTGTCGCGAGCGAGAAAGTAAAAATACCTGCAAAATAAAAAAAAAAAAACGATGTCAGATTTTAAGAGTAGCAAGTAAGTCGCGAGACTTAAGTCGCGGGTCGCGACTCCTGGTCGCGAAAAAGGTCGCGAGTCGCGACACACTTCGCGACTCACGAAACGAACTGAGGCCGATGGCATATAAACGTGGGGTTATTCGCGACTCGCGACAATCTTGCGAGTCGCGACTTTGCAAGTCGTGAGTCGCGACATTTACTCGCGAGGCGCGAGAGTAACAGAGAACTATGCTATATTTGGACGAGAAACTCACGACTCGCGACATATCTCGCGAGTCGCGACATATCTCGCGAGTCGCAACATATTTTAATTTTTTTATTTTTTTATAATAATATAAAAAGAAATAGAAATATATAACTGGAATAAAATGAAAACCTAATTACCTGATAATTACCCAATAGAAAAGCAAAGAAATAGAACAAAATGCAAAAAAGAAAAAGGGAGAGATACAATCGTACAGAGCACAGTGACTAGACTAGTCACTGTGAGTTCGGTGGTGCAGGCGGAGGGTCGAGATAGTCAAGCCCCGAACAACAACGGGCGTCTGACACATCATATCTTTCGCCCCAGAGGGACCGGGGCAGCTCCATCGAAACTAGATGAGGGGTGGCAATGTGGCGGTTGTTATGGACATGGCCTTGCAGTGGCCTCTATGTTAATCCTCGCTTACACGCTTCCTCAGTAAGTTGGTCCATCTTTCGAAGGAGTGCACCCTCTTCCTCAATCGTCACCTGCGGCTCAGACTGAGTCCCTCGGTCGGAAATGAAGATGGACTCCCCCCAACACGGTCATGATCGCGATCCCTTTCTTCACATCAATAACCGTGCTGGTGGTCGCCATAAAGGGCCGCCCGAGAAAGATGGTGTATTGCCTCCCGTCTTCTAACACATCCCCCATGTCTAGTACAACAAAGTCCACGGGGACTATCAGCTTCCCCACTCGAACCAACACATCTTCCACAATGCCCTCAGGTTGACGTATCGAGCGGTCGACTAACTGTAGGCGTATCCGAGTAAGCTTCAAATCACCAAGCCCAAGCTGCCGATAGACTGCGAGCGGCATTAGGTTGATTTCTGCTCCAAGATCGAGCATCCCCGATGAAATGAATAGATTTCACCTGGGCTCCTTCAACTCGAATGGCCTCCGCACCTGCAGAACCCAACGTCGGGGGTGGCCCGACGTCGGGCCTCCGATGCCTAAGTCAGTGCGCAGATCAAGAGAGAGAAAGTGTGTAGTAAATGAATGAGGAGAGAATGCATGAATAAGATACCTTAGCCCCCTTTTATAGGGGGAGTGTACCTTTGTGGGCTCAAGTTGGGCTTGGCCCATATTGTGATGCTTAGTCAATACGTGGGCTTATCTTCCAATATATATTCGTTTTCTCCATTAAACCGGGTGTAGTATAATATCATATATCATCTAGTCCCCCCCATTCTGGTCGAGTAAGCATAACTCGATCCAAGAGTTAAATGCCTCTTCGAGTTGTTTTCTTCAACTTGCCACTAAGATCGAGTATCGTAAGTCGAATGACCATTGAATAACTACTGAAATATCCTCCAAATGAACTTTGAGATCTCAAGATCGAAAATCGAAAGACCACGGAGGTCAGAAACCGAATGATCTGACGTCGGGGTCAAAAACTGAAAGATTTGTCAATAAGGACAAGAATCTAATGACTTGCCACTGAGGTCGAACACCAAAAGTCGAACGTCAAGTGAAGTCGAAAACTGAATGATCTGCTGTTGAGGTCGACTATCGAGAGTCGAGAGACCGTTGAGGTCGAAAATCGAGAGTCGAGACCGCTGAGGTCGAAAATCGAGAGTCGAGACCGCTGAGGTCGAAAACCGAGAGTCGAGACCGCTGAGGTCAAAAACCCAGAGTCGAGAGACCGTTGAGGTCGAAAATCGAGAGTCGAGACCGCTGAGGTAAAAAATCGAGAGTCGAGACCGCTGAGGTCGAAAACCGAGAGTCGAGACCGCTGAGGTCGAAAACCGAGAATCGAGACTGCTGAGGTCAACAACCGAGAATTGAGACCGCTGAGGTAAAAAACCGGGAGTCGATACCGCTGAGGTCGAAAACCGAGAATCAAGACCGCTGAGGTCGAAAACCGAGAATCGAGACTGCTGAGGTCGAAAACCGAGAATGAGACCGTTGAGGTCGAAAACCGGGAGTCGATACCGCTGAGGTCGAAAACCGAGAATCGAGACCGCTGAGGTCAAAAACCGAGAATCGAGACCGCTGAGGTCGAAAACTGAGAATGAGACCGCTGAGCTCGAAAACCGAGAGTCGATACTGCTGAGGTCGAAAACTGAGAGTCGAGAGACCGTTGAGGTCGAAAACCAGGAGTCGAGACTGCTGAGGTCGAAAACCAAGAGTCGAGACCGTTGGGGTCGAAAACTGAGAATCGAGACCGCTGAGGTAGAAAATCGAGAATGAGACCGCTGAGGTCGAAAACTGAGAGTCGATACCGCTGAGGTCGAAAATTGAGAGTCGAGAGACCGTTGAGGTCGAAAACTAGGAGTCGAGACCGCTGAGGTCGAAAAGTAAAAGTCGAGACCGTTGAGGTCGAAAACCGAGAGCCGATACCGCTGAGGTCAAAAACCGAGAGTCGAGAGACCGTTGAGGTCGAAAACCAAGAGTCGAGACCGCTGAGGTCGAAAACCAAGAGTCGAGACTGTTGAGGTTGAAAACCGAGAGTCGAGAGACCGCTGAGGTCGAAAACCAAGAGTCGCGACCGCTGAGGTCGAAAACCGAGAGTCGAGACTGTTGAGGTCGAAAAACAAGAATCGAGACCACTGAGAACGAGAACCAAAAACCGAAGGACCACTGATAATCGTCGATATGTGCTCGAAAGACATGAACTGAATGACCACTCCCTGAAATCTTGAATTTGAAAATTTGAATTTACGTCTATTGTGTTTCGATCGCCATGTTCAAGCTCTCTAATACCACCTCCCTCGTCTTATCGCCCCTCAATTCAAATTTTAAAATTCAAGCTTGTTGTATATTCCTGCTCGAGCAATAATAAACACACTCGACCCGCCACAGAGGTCGAAAAATAAATTCGACAAACTAGACTCAACAAACAACCTGCTTGAGCAAAAATGAATATACTCGACCCGCCACAGAGGTCGAAAAATAAATTCGACAAATCAGAATCAACAAACAACCTGCTCAAGCAATAATGAATACACTCTGCCTGCCACGGAGGTCGAAAAATACATTCAACAAACCAAAATGAAAAACAAAAGTGATCAACCTGCTTAAGCCGTAATCAAAATCCAACAAAACCATTCATCTGCTCAAACATCCATAATATACTCCAGCCACTGGGAATGAGTTTGATCGACCTGCCACTGGGATCAAAATCACATATGCAATAAAAGAAGACCAAATGAAACCAAGCAGAAATAATCAACCTGCCTCCAAGGTCTCCGATAGGCTCCATGTCTTCACGACCCAACACTGGGATCGACCACCCAGCCCGGAGGCCTTAGTCATGGTGGATTTTATCTTCCCTCGACCTGCCACGGGGTTTAGGAACAAATATACATTAATACCAGATCAAATAGGACCACATAGAAATCATCGACCTGCCTCCGAGGTCTACTCGAGCTATCCATGTCTTCACGACCCAACACTAGGATCGACCACCCAGCCCGGAGGCCTTAGTCATGGTGGATTTTATCTTCCCTCAACCTGCCACTGGGTTAAGAACAAATTTACAATAATATCAGACCAAATAGAATCAAGTAGAAATCATCGACCTGCCTCCGAGGTCTGCTCGAGCTATCCATGTGTTCGCACTTGCCCACCCAATCCGAGGGATGTTCGAAACAGGGGGTCAGCCTGCCCATCCCAAGGATGTACTAAACAAGCGACCACCCAGCCCGGAGGCCTTAGTCATGGTGGAATTTGTCTTCAGGCACTTGCCGACCCCGGGGGGGCCTTCCGAAACAAGCGACCACCCAGCCCGGAGGCCTTAGTCATAGTGGATTTTTTTCTTCAGGCACTTGCCCACCCAATCCGAGGGATGTGCGAAACAGAGGGCCAGCCTGCCCATCCCAAGGGGTGTACTACACAAGCGACCACCCAGCCCGGAGGCCTTAGTCATGGTGGAGTTTGTCTTCAGGAACTTGCCGACCCCGGGGGGGGCCTTCCGAAGCAAGCGACCACCCAGCCCGGAGGCCTTAGTCATGGTGGATTTTTTTTTCTTCAGGCACTTGCCCACCCAATCCGAGGGATGTTCTAAAGAGGAGACCAACCTGCCCATCCCAAGGGGTGTTCTAAACAAGCGACCACCCAGCCCGGAGGCCTTAGTCATAGTGGATTTCTTCTTCGACCTGCCACTGAGGTCAAATAGAAACACATCGAGCAAAACAAGATATGATAGCAATTGATCATTTTCGTTAGTCCCATAATGTGTATAATGATATCGAACAAGATAAAGAATCAATAATATTTTTCGACCTTCCTTTCCTGTTTGAACATGACGACCTGCGCTTGAAGTCATCGACCTGCCACTGAGGTTGAAAGGGAAAACATCGAACACAACAAGATATGATAGAAATTGATCATTTTCGTTAGCGTCACCAAATGCATAATCTCAACCATATTCATATGCATCACAATTTCTTCAACAATTCGCCCAAAGTACTCAGACAATGAAAATCTTTAAAAAATAGTACTAACGGACTCAATGCATCTGTAAACCACGTGTCGATCACACACGACCACCGAACAAGAGTTAAAAATAGTTTTATACCTGAAGGTCGAGAATACCACTCCAAATCGTCTTACCTCTCCAAAAGAGAATGATTTCTGCTTTTGATATCGACATCATCCATGTTTATCCTTCATTGTCATCCACCTTTGATGGACTCATGCTCGTTCATTTTGTCCTCGACACTCAAAAGCTCCTCCACCATAGCACGTCAAGACTCGGGTTATTTCGTTGTTTCCTCGACAAGAATTCAGAGAGATATCATTTATCCATATTATATACAAATCATCCATTTTGCAGTTTTCCACGCCAGAAAAACAGGATTTCAAATACAAAAATCACCATCTCCTCGATTTAAGACATGCTCAACATGTTTAAAAATTTTGAATAATAAATTCGGCAAAATTCCACATTTTCACATGAAGATCCACATTTCTATGAGTCCATCGATAATTGCAGCAAACACACGATGAGCACAATCACAAAATATCCTCAATTCGAAATTAGAACCGCATTCATCAAGAGAAATCATCAAATATAGCAATGAACAAATCAAATGATTACTCGAGCAAATCAAATAGCACCTCCTCGAACAAATCCAATAATATTCTACAAATAAATCAAATATCATCCCGAACAATCAAATAATACCTCCTCGAATGAATCAAATAATTCCTCAAGCAAGTCACATAATTGTCCGTGAATACAACAAATAGTTCCACGATTAAGTCAAATATTGCTCCACGAATAATATCTTCACGAGTAAACCAGATATTGCCACGAGCAGATCATATAATTTATTCACGAATATACCACGTAATTTATTCCATTTTTTCCAATTTAGATTCCTTAAGCTCAAAATTTAAATTATCTCCATACCTTCTTCATGAGAATATTATTGTAAATTAATTCCCGTGCGCGTCGAATCATCCCGAATTAATTTTGGGTAGAAAATAGGGTTGTTTTAAGCATTGTGGGCTACTGGAGAGGATTTTTCAGTCAATTGGGCTGCATACAAGGCTCTGGACCGCTGAAAAATTGTTATTGGGCCGTGGAAACATGCTGTAGAAGAATTGGGCCTCGGCTGGTAGTACAATGGACTGCAACTGGTGGGCAGTGGGCTAAGGACGCGGGCCGGAAGCGGGCTCTCGCAGGCTCTCGCGGGCTGGACAATGTGTGAAGAGCGGGCCGCGCGGGCTGAACGCGGCCCACGCACTGGAGCAGCCTACCGCTTGGCTCTCTTCTTGGGCCACCTGCACTGGGCTTCTCTTGGGCCTTCCTACACGGACCATTGCTAGTGGACTCCTGGGATTCGCTGCACGCTGAGGTGGGCCGCGCACACACGGGTTGGACTGGGCGACGCTGGATCAGACAGTGTGCGAAAATGCTTGCAGACCTGAAAATATTCCGGCAAAAATAGCTGGAAAAACACTACCAATCGCTGGATCCGGTGGACACGACCAGCCGTAGGTGCGCTCCGATGAGGAGACTCCGGTAATGTCCTCGGTTTGAAGTGATTCACTGTAAATCGTCGGAAGAATGAAGAAGAAAACAGGTGTTGACCAATTTGTTCTTAGATCCACGAACTTTGACCGGTAAATCGACGGCCTTTCCGAAGGAATTTTTGCTCCAAATTTTAAGGGTAGAACGAGCATGAGGAGAGCTTCACGATGATGTAAGAGTTTTTCCGATCGGACAACTTTGGACAGCGGCCGACGTCGGAGGCGGCGGCGGACGGTGGCGTGAGGGAAAGGTCAGCAACTGGAGATTCGCTTCGTCGAGAGGATTTCGGTGGTACCCTCAGATTTTTCATAGCCCTCCCGGATTGTCAGGAAAATGCATTTGAATGTCCGATTTTGACCAAACTTTTACAAGATCTGAAAACTTTGACCGCGAAATTGAAGGTCTTCCCGAAGGAATTTTTGCATAAAATTTGAAGGTATATTCACCTCGAGGAGATCTATCCGATGATGTAAACGATTTTCCGATCGGAGCACGTTTTCCAGCGGCCGACGGCAGAGGTGGCGGTGGCCGGTGGAGAAGAAGGAGGTTTTCCAATTTTTTCAGTCGGAACTCTGCTTCTTTTTTGATGGGTCCCACAGACGGCGCCAATAAAGTGAATAGATTTCATCCGGGCTCCTTCAACTCGAACGGCCTCCGCACCTGCAGGACCCAACGCCAGGGGTGGCCCCGGCGTCGGGCCTCCGATGCCTAAGTCAGTGCTCAGATCAAGAGAGAGAAAATGTGTAGTAAATGAATGAGGTGAGAATGCATGAATAAGATACCTTAGCCCCCTTTTATAGGGGGAGTGTACCTTTGTGGGCTCAAGTTGGGCTTGACCCATATTGTGATGCTTAGTCAATACGTGAGCTTATCTTTCAATATATATTCGTTTTCTCCATTAAACCGGGTGTAGTATAATATCATATATCACCCGAGGTCTCTTTCTCATTCCCAAAAGCTATGTTGATTACAAAGCCCCTGTTTGTTCCATTTTTGTCGTGTTTTCCTTGTTTATTTTGCATTTATTTTTTCCCCATTCTAAATATTTTCTTTGATTCTTGGTCCAAATTGTGTCGTGTCTTGCACTTTCTTTATTTTGTTCGTTTTTGGTTTTTCTTGTTTCTTTTTCCCGATTTTCTACGTTTTTCTTGTCGGTGGTGATGTGCAGGTTGGGTAGTTCGATTGGGAAGTGACCATGCGAGGATAATTGTCTAGACGGATGAGTTGGGGTCGAGTAGGAAAAGACGGAATCCAATTCCGAGTCCGAATGCGTGGATACGAGCCCAGAAATCACAGCCATGTCACAGAAATCATTCACCGTGGCCCGCGACAGTGTTCCCGCGGCCGCGGTGAACAAATCGACCAAGGCGCCCAGTTTTCTTCACCGCAGCCGCGGAGGAGGAAGTCGCAGCCGCGGAGAGGTCGAGAGCAACGAAACAGCGTACAGAGGCAAAAACTCGCGGCCGCGGGACATGTCGCGGCCGCGGACCGTCCTTTCACCGCGGCCGCGGGACATGTCGCGGCCGCGGAACGCGCGAAGTCAGAATTTAAAATAGCAGATTTTTACTTGGAACGGGGCATTCGTTTTTGGATCTAGTTTTTGAACTCTCTAGGGATTTTCACCCAAAAAACTCAAATTTGCTCTTGTTTCTTATCTTGTGATTCGATCTTGGAGAGAAAAACTCCGAGATTCGACTTTTGGATTCGGTTTTCTCTTGTTTTCGACATTGGATTATTCAATCGTAAGCTTTCATTTGGTTTTATTATTGATTGAATGGCTTTGATTATTATGTTTGTTGATGTTGAATGCATGATGAGTAGCTAAATCCATTAGCTAGGGTTAGGGGAAGATCATTCCGGTTCGATTTTGTTCTTATGCATGATAATTGCTCAATCCTCTCGAGTTGTGCTTAGCCTAGGGTTTTGATGTTTGATCACCATCTTAATCTAATTAATCGATTTTATAACTGAAAAGGGAGAAATCGTTCGATCTAGGCTCGTTAGGAGTAAGCTTGTTCGTAATAGTATTGCTTATGTGTTGATTGTCTCAAGAATTACTCGTTTATGTCTATCCTCTTGTTACGAAAAGTTATTGATGATAGATCTCTAGATGAATAGTTTTGTGAGGCCTTTAACCGAGCTTTTGTTTGCTCGTTGAGTGCATTGAGAACCGGAATTGATTGACCCCGATACCCTAGCTCCTTTATAATTATTTGAGTTTGAACTTGTGATTCCTAGTTTTGTCTAGTTTTTCCAATTACTTGCTTTTCAATTCGTAGTTGATAATATTAAACCAAATCAATCGTATTAGAGTGTTTAGGACTTTTTTCATTATTTCGTGTGATTGAATATTCGCAGAGAATAATCCGGCTAACCTTCCTCGTGATATGACCCGGTGTCGAATTTTTGGTTCTACTCCGGTTAAAAATATTTACAACAAAATTGGCGCCGTTGCCGGGGAAGGTTTAGGTTTATTTTGTGCGCCTATTCATCTTGTTTTTAGTGTTTTTCTTATTTCTTTTGATTTCTCTTGTTTCAGTGTTTCTCTTGTTTTTCTTTTTATTTGTTAGATATTAGTCCTTGTTTAATTTTGTTTTTATTTTGTTTTTATCATTGGTGCTCGTAACTCTTGTTGGTTTATTGTATGCGTACCAGGAGTGGACGCAAATTGTTATCCCCGATCAACAAGTCAGTTAGCGAGAGCCTGAGAGAGCTGTTAGACGAGCTTACACTGGAATCCGAAGAAGGAGACCAGCACTCTCCAGAATCGTCAGAAGGCAGCAACGTCAACATGGGTGACCAACAGGAACAAGCTCCTCGCAAAACTCTCCGAACCTTAGCCCAGCCGGTTACCGGGCCTGTCACTTCGTGCATCCGTTTGCCGGATCAAGCACGAAATTATGAGCTGAAGATGATTCATTACAACCAGCTGCCAGAATTCCATGGGCTCCCGAGTGAAGATCCACTTAACTTCATCCGGGAGTTCTACAATGTGCTCAACACCTTTCCTCTCAACGGGCTGAACGAGGATCAATTGAAGATGAGGTGCTTCCCCGAGACGTTGAAAGACCGGGCCAAGGCCTGGTTCATGACACTTGCACCAGCATCTCTGACCACCTGGACTGAAGTCTACACGAAGTTCATTGGGAGATACTACTCCCACCAAAAGACTCAGGAGCTCCGGTCACAGATTGTCTCGTTTCCCAACTATCGAGTGAGCTCCTTCACGGGGCCTGGGAGCGATTTAAGGATCTCCAGCGGCAGTGCCCTCACCATAATCTTTCGCCAGGACTGTTGACGAATTTTTTCTACGACTCCCTTAATCAGAATTTGCAATATATGGTTGATAATGCTGCGGGGGGAGACATCGGTGCGAAGACGACCGAAGAGATGTATGAGATCTTTGAGACGATGAGTGCCAACTCGTCCCAAAAGAGCAGTCGAGGGAAGAGAGCGGTGGTGAATGAGGCATCTCCGAAGCAAGACATGATGGTTCATCAGATAGCTGAGCTTACGGAGCAAATGAGGCTAATGAATGCTAGGACAATGCAGCCAGCCCAGACCATGGTAGTAGATACATGCGGGGCGTGTGGAGCCCAAGGGCACGGGTCAGAGGTGTGCCCGTCAGCATTCGATCAGGACCTTGGAGAGCAATACGGCGATATCAACGCTCTCCAAGGATATCAGAACCGGCAGCCAAACGACCCGGTGTCGAATCTTTGGTTCTACTCTGGTTAAAAATATTTACAACAACAGCAACACTCTCCAGCCACCTCGCCCAAACTTCAACCAGCAGCAATCCCGTCCAAACTTCATGCAACAACAACCTCGTCCCAATTTCATCCCTCGTCCCAATTACCAACAACAGCAGCAACCACAACAGCAAGCCCAAGAATCTGGTTCGAGCTCGTCGAACCAAGATGACAAGCTAGACAAGATCCTTCAGTTCATCACCAACCAGGACTCGTCCATTAAGCGTCTTGAGACGCAAGTGGGCCAACTTGCCACGAGAGTTGGCAATATGGAGGCGGAGTCAGACAAGGGGAAACTTCCAAGCCAGCCCGAGCAAGCAAAAGCGATCACTGTATTGAAGAGCGGGAAGGAAGTGGACAACAAGGTAAGAATGCCCGAGTCCGATGACCCCAAACGAACCGACCAGCCCAAGAAAACCGAGGAGGGCGCGAAGAACACCGAGGCTGATTCGGGAAAACAGGCAGAGAGTTCAGTGCTTCACAAGTCCCCAAACCCGTATAAGCCACGCATCCCTTTTCCGAGTAGACTTCGAGATGAGAAGCAAGAACAGCAATTTCGGGACCTATACAATTTGCTCTCGAAGGTCAATGTCAACTTGCCTCTCCTAGATGTGATCAAGAGTATGCCATCGTACGTCAAGTTCTTTAAAGATTTGGTCACAAAGAAGAGAAAGTTCGGAGACGGGGAGAAGGTGATTGTCTATGAAGCTGCAAGTGCTATGCAGCATGATCTTCCAAAGAAGGAACGAGACCCCGGAGGTTTCGTGATAAAGATTGCTCTGGGGAATGGAAAGGAGGCTTCGTGGATGCTCGACCTCGGAGCGGGAATCAACCTCATGCCGTTTTCTATCTTCCAGCGGCTCGGTTTAGGAGATTTGAGACCCACTCGCATGTGTCTTCAGCTCGCAGACCGTTCGATCAGATACCCCAAGGGAGTAGTTGAGGATGTCCTTGTTCGTGTCGGGAGACTCATTGTCCCGGTAGACTTTGTGGTACTAGATGTGGGGGACGTTCAAGAGAATGGGAAGGATCACACCATCCTTCTTGGTAGACCATTCATGGCCACTACCAACACACTCATTGGCGTAAGGAATGGGACGTTGAACATGACAGCCCTAGGTGAATCCGTGTCCATTTCCGTCCGAGAAGCCACCTCGGCATCCTCGGTGAACTTTGTGGAAGAGTGTGCTTTTATAGATGTGAGTGACCCATTTGTGGAAGAGGTAGCCGTTCGAGATTTGGAAGAGAGATTGATGCCCGAACTTGAGGAAGAGGAAGGACCGGTTATTGAGTTGATGGAAGTCGAAGAGCCGAGATCGATAACCCCACCAGCAATAGAGTTAAAAGAGTTGCCTCGTCACCTCAAATATGTCTTCCTTGATGATGAGAAGAAAAAGCCGGTGATAATCTTTGCCGAGCTCAACCGGGAAGAGGAGAAGGAGCTGATTGAGGTACTAAAAAAGAACCAGAAGGCCATCGGTTGGAGCCTTGGCGACATAAAGGGGATCAGCCCTTATACTTGCATGCATCGAATTGTTTTGGAGGAAGGAGCCAAGCCATTTTGGGATAGCCAGCGGCGGCTCAACCCGAACATGATGGAGGTAGTAAACAAGGAGGTGCTGAAACTTTACTCCGAGGGCCTCATTTATCCGGTGGGAGATAGTGAGTGGGTGAGTCCCATTCATGTGGTGCCCAAGAAGGGAGGCATTACGGTGATTGAGAATGAGAGAAAGGAGATGGTTCCTACCCGCATTACCACCGGGTGGAGGATGTGCATTGACTACAGGCGACTCAACGCCGTGACCAAGAAGGACCATTTCCCATTGCCGTTTATTGACCAAATTCTCGACCGACTCTCCGGCCACCAGTTCTATTGCTTCCTCGACGGACTCTCAGGCTACTATCAAGTGGCCATAGCTCCGGAGGATCAGCCCAAGACGACCTTCACGTGCCCGTTCGGCACATTCGCCTTCAGACGTATGCCCTTCGGCCTGTGCAATGCACCCGGGACCTTCCAACGGTGCATGTTCTCCATCTTTTCTGATATGCTCGAGGACTGCTTACAGGTATTTATGGATGACTTCTCAATTTTTGGTACTTCATTTTCTAATTGTCTCCATAATTTATCTCGTGTTCTTGAAAGATGCATTGAGTCGAACTTGACTTTGAGTTGGGAGAAGAGTCACTTTATGGTAACTAGTGGTGTTGTGCTAGGTCATGTGGTGTCTAGTCGGGGCATTGAAGTTGACAAAGCTAAAATAGATGTTATTGAAAAACTTCCCCCGCCTGTGAATGTAAAAGGTGTTCGAAGCTTTTTGGGTCATGCTGGCTTCTATAGAAGATTTATTAAAGACTTTTCAAAAATAAGTCAGCCTTTGTGTCACTTTCTTGCTAATGATGTGCCTTTCATATTTGATGATGCATGTTTAGAGGCTTTTGATAAATTGAAGAATAAGCTTGTGACTGCTCCTATTGTGATTGCACCTGATTGGTCTTTACCTTTCGAAATTATGTGTGATGCATCAAACCTTGCTGTGGGGGCCGTTTTGGGTCAGCGAGTTGATAAATTGCTTCGTGTGATTTATTATGCTAGTTTGACTCTCAATGGTGCCCAATTGAATTATACTACCACTGAGAAAGAACTTTTGGCTGTTGTGTTTCCTCTTGAAAAATTTAGGTCTTATATCTTAGGATCTAAAGTAATTGTGCATTCAGACCATGCAGCCCTTAGGTATCTTTTGAGTAAAACTCAATCGAAACCTAGGCTTATTCGGTGGATTCTTCTTTTACAAGAGTTTGATGTAGAGATTAGAGATAGAAAGGGGTGTGAAAATGTTGTTGTTGATCATTTGTTTCGTATTGTCCCTTCTGAACCTTCACTTTTATTGCATGAACATGTTGGTATAAATGATGATTTTCCATATGAGCATGCGAGTGAAGTGACTAATGTCCCTTGGTATGCTGATATTGTCAACTACTTGTCAGATGGTGTCTTGTTGGCTAACCTCTCTTCCCAAGAGAGGAAACGTTTTGTGTTGATGTGTAGGAGTTACTTTTGGGATGACCCACTCCTTTTCAAGGTGGGAAAGGATGAGATCCTTCGGAGGTGTGTGCCCGAGGACGAACAAGCAGATGTTCTCGCTTTTTGCCACGAGTTCAATTGTGGAGGACATTTTGGAGGTCGAAAGACCGCCTTTAAAGTCCTCCAATCAGGTTTGTTTTAGCCAACACTCTTTAGAGACGCTCATAGCTTTTGTAAATCCTGTGATCGATGCCAAAGACTTGGGAACATTGGTCCTAGGGATGAAATGCCCCTTGTGAATAATCTACAGGTTGAAATTTTTGATGTTTGGGGCATTGATTTCATGAAACCGTTTCCCAAATCTTTTGGTTTCGAATATATCCTCCTTGCTGTAGATTACGTGTCCAAGTGGGTCGAGGCTATCCCCACACGGACATGTGATGCTAATGTGGTTATTAAGTTTTTGCGAGGAAATATCTTGAGCAGGTTTGGATTTCCACGTGCCATTGTGAGCGATGGGGGTAAGCATTTCTGTAACCGTATTTTTGAGAAGTTGATGAAGAAATACGGAATTTCGCATAAGGTGGCTACCCCATACCATCCGCAGACGTCGGGGCAAGCAGAAACGAGCAACAAGCAGATTAAGGCTATTCTTGAGAAGACGGTAAATTCGTCTAGGAAGGATTGGTTGAGCAGGCTCGATGATGCACTCTGGGCCCAAAGGACAGCATACAAGGGAGTATTGGGGATGAGCCCGTTCCGGCTAGTCTACGGGAAATCATGCCATTTGCCAGTTGAGATCGAACACAAGGCATTCTGGGCAATCAAAAAGATGAATTTCGATCTTGATGCTGCCGGATGAGAAAGGATGCTGCAACTCTCGGAATTAGAAGAATGGAGAAACGAAGCCTACGAGAATTCCAAAATCTACAAGGAGAAGACAAAAAGGCTTCATGATGCCACTCTTGTTCGAAAGAACCTCGAGCCCGGGATGAAGGTACTTCTCTTTAATTCTCGCCTTCGTCTTTTTCCCGGAAAACTCAAGTCCCGTTGGAGTGGGCCGTATATTGTTGATGAAGTGTTGTCATTTGGAGCTGTCTGTTTGCGTAATCCGGCAAACAACGATTTATTCTTGGTTAAGGGGCAGAGAGTGAAACCATATTATGATGGCGAATTCGGAAAGAGGCATGTCGAGACCGTCGGTCTCGGCGACCCTATTTATGCGTGATCGAGAAATTATGCCGAGCTCCCGGCATTAAACCGAGTATCCTTTGTACAGCCGTATATTTATTTTTATTTTCTTTTTGATAAAAAAAAAAGGTTGCTGGCCGCGGCCGCGGGCTTCCCTTAGCCGCGGCCGCGGCGACCATTTCTAGATATAGGTCATCTTATGTCCAGAGCAGATTTTCCGCGGCCTCGGGAAATTTCCGCGGCCATGGACCGAGTCGCGGCCGCGGAGCAGTTCTTCGCCGCGGCCGCGGTGAGCAAAAAGCTGGAAAAAGGAGCGACGGGACAGAGCCGAAATTCCGCGGCCGCGGAGGAATGTCGCGGCTGTGGCGAAGGAATTAAGTCGCGACTATGAGAATTCCGCGGCCGCGGACACAGCGATTTAAGGGGCATAATTTTCAGACCTTGGACATTCACAAGCACCTAAACTCTCACTTCAAAAGACGATTCTGGTTCCCCTTCTCTCAATCATCGCCCAAGATCAAATCTTCCACAATTTCTTGCCAAATTGTACCACCGTTATCAAGTAATCACCGTTATCTCGCCGGGGTCGGTGCACAACAATTTTCTGACGGGGTAGTGTGGGAGATCGCGAACCCTAGTTCCAAATTTTCCGACATATTCACCGGCGTCGCGTTCATCAGTGATTCTTGCCGTTGCTCTCGCCGGTTACCAGCAGAAATTCGCAGCACTCTAACTTCAACCTCCATCCGTCATCTCCGGGATCGGTTCACAGCAGCCACACCTTTAAGAGGGTCCAATGTTTGGTAATCGAGCTTCTTCTTATTGTCTTGCAAAAAATTATCGTATTGTGTTGTTGATGATGCATTGAGGACGAAGAAAAGACATTTGTTGGGACTCCACCATTGTTTCCTACATCAAAGCTTGATCTCCAAACTAGTACACACAAGGTGTTCGATAAATTGCCCGAACGAAATTCGACTTCTTTTGCAATGGGCAAAAAGAAGGCCACTCAAGCTGAACCGGCTAAGAAGCGTAAAGCGACCGAATCCTCCTCACGACAAGCTCATTTGGACGATGATCTCTCGGACCAATTCGGTGCACCTTTCCCAATTTATTCTCGGAAGGAAGGAGAGACGTACTCCCTCCTCTCGCAAAAAGAGGTGGTGCGGCCTAAGGCGGTGGACTGGAATCTTTTGAATGACTTAGGCATTCTCGAGGACGTGATGAAGTACCTCAAAGTTCTCAACCTTACCGAGTATGCCAAGATCGAAGAGCCGTCGTATCGAGGCCTAATGCTTGAGTTTTTAGCTCATTTGTACTCGCTGATGGAAACGAGTACTTTACTTGTCGATTTTGGGGGAAGGAGTACACGGTGGAAAACGCGGTTATGAAGAGAGTGTGTGGCTTCAACTTCTCCGGGAAGAGACACAAGTCCTTTGATTTCGACGCTCATAAGTGTTGGGCCGAACTTTCCCCACACACGAAGTGGGATTCCGCCGGCATGCCCAACGGCCTAATCGAGGACTTAGCCACCGCGGTCGTGCACAAGTTCATTTGTTACAATATTTCCAGGAAGAAGGAAGCAAATAAAGTGAGCGAGATCGAACTTTTCCTTCTCTGGGCGATACGAGCCGGCGTGTCGGTGTGCTCTATGACCTTCCTCCAGAACTCCTTGGAGGATATCGCACTCAGTCAGCGTGGGACACCGGCACTTGGACATTTCGTTACCGCGCTGGCCAAGCATTTCAACGTTGATCTTTAGGACTACAGACTTGACTGGTCCAAAGACAAGTCAGAGATGCGTTGCATCAATGAGCACGAGCTCAAGTCGTCCGACCTCATCAAAAGCCGGACCACCCCTCAAGAGTACACGAAGCGTAAGGCCTACACGACCTACTTCAGGAAGCTCCAGCAGCTCCAGCAGAGCGCGTCAAACCCGGACCAGGCGGGGCCATCTCGACAGCAGACGGGAGGCGACGAGCATGAACAGATGCACGTCGATCACGAACTTTTCGTCCACCCTCCACCCGTGTGGACACCGGCCCCGAACCCACAGCCAGAGGTCCCTCCTCAGCAGCCACTAGGATGGTGGACCGCCTTCCAGACGCAGTACACGGCCGATATCCGTTCCATCCACGACCGCTTTGATGCCCAGGACTCCCGACTGGACAGTTTCGAGAGCCGTCATACCACCCAGTGGACCAGCTGGGAGACCCAACAAGCGGCACAGTGGACCGGCTGGGAAACCCAACAGAAGACCCAGTGGGATCATTGGGAGACCCAGCAGCAGACCCACTGGACTCAGATGGACACGCGTTTCGATGGCTTCAGTGATAGTCTCCGGTCGATCCGAGAGCCGCAGGATCAGCAGGATGCGAGATTGGACAGCTGGGATCAGCGGTTCACCCAGTGGGATACCCAGTGGGGCTCGGGACCCAGTCAGCCCTACCCACCACCGCCACCACCGAATGCACAGTGACTTGTCACTGTGCTTAGTATGTTTTCTTTTCCCTTTTCTCTTTTATTTTTGTATAGTTTGCTCTTTTCGTGTCGGTTAACTATATGGTCTACTCTCTTTCACTGCGAATCGACAATGGGGACATTGTCTGATTTTAAGTGTGGGGGAGTTTTACGTGCTTGCGTGACTATGTGGTAAACCTGTCTAGTTTTTCTTTTTAGGGTTGATTTTATTTCTTTCTCTTGTTGGTGGACCAGTCTAGTTTAGGTTTATGTGTTTTTTGAGTTGGACATTGGTGAATATCGAGACTGGTTTATGATTGTTTAATGACGTTGAGAAGTTGTGATGATGATCTTGAGTGGCATATTTTGATTTGTGGCTCGATTGCTTTGATTAACACGCATATATATATATACCCGGTGAGATTTGAGCCATTTCTATTTCTTGTGCGATATTGGTCTAAATGTTGAATAAATCAGAACTTGCCTTGAGTCTGCTGTGAAATAAGTTGATTGGATTTGTGATAGGTGAACATGATAAAGGCATTCTTTGCTATTTGTATATCCTTTTTCTTCTTTCGAAAATAATTTTCGCTAGTCACCCCCTTTGAGCCTTACTTCTTATTTTCGTTGTTGACCCCGTGTTGATAATGTTTGGGAAGTGGATCTTGTTGAATATCGAAGTTGTGAGGGTGTTGATTATCGAAGTTATCAAAAAAAAATAAAAAAAAATAAAAACCTAACGGATTATACTCTAAGTGCTCCAACCGTTCAATTACCGGTCATGAGCAATGAGTACGGGAAACCGGTCTAGGAGACTCGGGCAGAAAACCCGATGGCTAAACCTAGATAAGATGTCCATAAGGTTTCAAAAAAAAAAAAAAAAGATAATAATGTGGAAGTGTGTTGGTTTTGGTGAAGGATGGAGGACCGGTTAACACCGGCGGAGCTGTTGATTATGGTTGAAGTGATGAGTTGTGTTATATGCTATATTTGAGCCACTTGACCTATATTTATCTTACCCGACCCATTAAGCCTACATTACGTCCATAAAAGTCCTTTTGATTCACTGTCTCATTGATTTGATTGATTTAGAGTAGTGGTTAGATGATAGGCAAGCGTATGATCGAT
Source organism: Striga hermonthica (assembly GCA_902706635.1). NCBI lineage: Eukaryota > Viridiplantae > Streptophyta > Magnoliopsida > Lamiales > Orobanchaceae > Striga > Striga hermonthica. The sequence continues at coordinate 8,148,806 of CACSLK010019758.1, forward strand.
TTGGCTGACGACCAATTTGAATGCTCCATCTTTTATTTTTGCAAGAAAATGAGTGAGGCATTATATCATATCTCCATTCTAGAGAGTTTGTGTTATCATGTGATTGAGTTCATTGTTGAGGTGTGTTCTCGAGATCATTGGAATTCTTTTTAACTTAGTTGATCAAACTGAGACTTTTCTCGGTTGAAACCGGTGTCCACTCTCTTTTGCTTGTTTTACTGCTTTTTCTTTTCTTTTTATTGTTCGGGACGAACAATAGATTTAGTGTGGGGGAGTTGTTCGTTCCATTTTTGTCGTGTTTTTCTTGTTTATTTTGCATTTATTTTTTCCCCATTCTAAATATTTTCTTTGATTCTTGGTCCAAATTGTGTCGTGTCTTGCACTTTCTTTATTTTGTTCGTTTTTGGTTTTTCTTGTTTCTTTTTCCCGGTTTTCTGCGTTTTTCTTGTCGGTGGTGATGTGCAGGTTGGGTAGTTCGATTGGGAAGTGACATGCGAGGATAATTGTCTAGACGGATGAGTTGGGGTCGAGTAGGAAAAGACGGAATCCAATTCCGAGTCTGAATGCGTGGATACGAGCCCGGAAATCACAGCCATGTCACAGAAATCATTCACCGCGGCCCGCGACAGTGTTCCCGCGGCCGCGGTGAACAAATCGACCAAGGCGCCCAGTTTTCTTCACCGCGGCCGCGGAGGAGGAAGTCGCGGCCGCAGAGAGGTCGAGAGTAACGAAACAGCGTACAAAGTCAAAAACTCGCGGCCGCGGGACATGTCGCGGCCGCGGACCGTCCTTTCACCGCGGCCGCGGGACATGTCGCAGCCGCGGAACGCGCGAAGTCAGCATTTAAAATAGCAGATTTTTACTTGGAACGGGGCATTCGTTTTTGGATCTAGTTTTTGAACTCTCTAGGGATTTTCACCCAAAAAGCTCAAATTTTCTCTTGTTTCTGATCTTGTGATTCGATCTTGGAGAGAAAAACTCTGAGATTCGACTTTTGGATTCGGTTTGCTCTTGTTTTCGACATTGGATTATTCAATCGTAAGCTTGCATTTGGTTTTATTATTGATTGAATGGCTTTGATTATTATGTTTGTTGATGTTGAATGCATGATGAGTAGCTAAATCCATTAGCTAGGGTTAGGGGAAGATCATTCCGGTTCGATTTTGTTCTTATGCATGATAATTGCTCAATCCTCTCGAGTTGTGCTTAGCCTAGGGTTTTGATGTTTGATCACCATCTTAATCTAATTAATCGATTTTATAACTGAAAAGGGAGAAATCGTTTGATCTAGGCTCGTTAGGAGTAAGCTTGTTCGTAATAGTATTGCTTATGTGTTTATTGTCTCAAGAATTACTCGTTTATGTCTATCCTCTTGTTACGAAAAGTTATTGAGGATAGATCTCTAGATGAATTGTTTTGTGAGGCCTTTAACCGAGCTTTTGTTTGCTCGTTGAGTGCATTGAGAACCGGAATTGATTGACCCCGATACCCTAGCTCCTTTATAATTATTTGAGTTTGAACTTGTGATTCCTAGTTTTGTCTAGTTTTTCCAATTACTTACTTTTCAATTCGTAGTTGATAATATTAAACCAAATCAATCGTATTAGAGTGTTTAGGACTTTTTTCATTATTTCGTGTGATTGAATATTCGCAAAGAATAATCCGGCTAACCTTCCTCGTGATACGACCCGGTGTCGAATCTTTGGTTCTACTCCGGTTAAAAATATTTACAACAGCCCCCGGGATCTCTCTCTTTCCTTGGCAAGTCGCTATGTAAGATACTTGCCGCCTCGCATACCACCACCTCATCGGCACTCTCTAACCGCTTCTTATTCTTTGCCAATTCCATGAAATGCCTCGCGTAGGCCGGTATCATCCTGTACACATCAGAAGGTGATAGATCGTCATTTACCTTTTTCAACATCATGTAGAGGTCCCGCATCAGCTGATTGTCCTTCTCTTCCAAGAGTCGGCATGGGTGAAGAAACCTTGGCCTGTATGGACTTGGGGATTTATGCAAAGTTGGCTCGGAAGGAGGTGCCACTGCGGCCTTTTTTATTTGCTCTAACTTCCTCGGATATTCTTCTGCTTCTTGTTCTCCCTCGTCTACCATTGTCTCCTCCAAGTCGGGCATAATAACGGTCCATGAATTCACATGCTCCGGCTGACTGGGCAACTTCCCCTTGTTCATTTCAGTCTCGAGGACTCTGACCAGTGTGGCCAGTTGGCCTAACTGCGTCTCAATACGCTTGATGGAGGCCTCCTGATTGACACTTCGTTGCTCACTGCTGGCCATAAATTGAAGGATTTTGGCAATGTCGTCTTGGAGGGTTGAACTGGACCCCACTTCCGGTCCTCTCTGCTGCTGTTGTGCCTGCTGTGGCTGGTAGTTCGGCCGGGGCACAAAGTTGGGTCGAGGTTGTTGCTGCATGAAGTTCGGACGGGGTGGCTGAAGGGTGTTCGAGTTGTTTGACCACAAGAAGTGTAGGTGGTTCCGCCATCCGGGATTGTACGTGTTTGAATATGGGTCATTGCCTGGCCGATTATGGTATCTGTTTGTCCCGTTTTTGTTAATATTTTCTTTGATTCTTTGTGTTTCGTTTCCCCCATTTTAGGTCTTTTCTTAGGTCTTTTCGGTCCATCTAGTCTTTTCTTATGCTTTTATCTTCATTTTAGGTTGTATAGTTTTTCTGTTGCTTTTTCCTCCTATTTTCTCTTGTTTTCGTGTTTTGTTCGGTGGTGCAATTTCAGGTTGTATGATGATCAGGCTGGCGAGTGTTAAAACATGATAAGAAGTGGATGATTTGAGCAGCATTTCTGTGGACCAAACGTGCGGGGATCGAGTTCCCAGCTCGGGCAGTACCCGAGCGACGAAGCCGAACACACGAGCCGTTGAAAAAAGACCTCATTCTTGGACCAACGGAGCCTTAGCGCCGCTAAGGCCTTAGCGCC
>CACSLK010019758.1:8176361-8188029 GCA_902706635.1 Striga hermonthica
AAAAAAAAAAAGATGTCTCTCCAAAATATGAAACATACACCATTCTTATTACACTTGTTCTTCATTTTTCCATTCGAAGAATCCAATTTACATTTGACAGTTGATCGTCCGATTTTTGACATCAACAGTTCTCTTCTCTATTTTTTTTTTCTTCAGAATTAAGCTTGTTTATCGTATTCAACACTCGGATCTTTATCAATCGCAAGTTGTTCTCTCATTTAATTTATGAATATGGTTGCTTGGGTTGAGATGATTGATTGTGTTGAATTGAATATGTGTAGCTAAATTTAATTACTAGGGATAGAGAATTATTGTTCTTGTTTGTTCGTATTTTTTGGGCCTTGATTTTTTCCTTCTTGTGTGAGTTGATGTGAAAATGATTGTTAATTTCTTTGCTTGGAAGTTGGATATAATTGAAGAGTGACATTCCAATCTTGCAATTAGTGACAAATGAATATTATTCTTTCAAGTTAAGGTTTGTAATTCTAAACGATTAGTCGATTAACTATCTTCTAATTTATTTTAACAACTTTTAGAACCAAAATGGGTGAAGTTGTAGACTTAGGCTCGCATGAGATAGACAATTTTTTGAAAGAATAGTTTATAGGTCTTTGGATTGAACTACATGCTTATTTAAGTCATTTTCCTTGTTACGAAGAGTTATTGGGATCAGACTCTAGGCCGGTGTGTATCTTTGAACTTGTTTATCCATGTTCAATCCCTTGTTACATAAAGTTATTGAGAGCGAACTACTAGACGTTTAAGGGAGAACTTCAGTCTTGGACCGAACAATTAATTGTCCCGTTTTGCGTCTACAACTAGAATAAATTATCCCCCACTCCTAAGCCTCTTTGGCATCATTGATTCTTGTTTTTGGGTTGTATTCTGAATTTGCGTTGCTTGAGATTTCTAGTTGATAATTAAAACCAAACAATCTAAATTATAGTGTTTAGGATTTTGTTTTCCCTTTTTGTGATTGAGTAATCATGCAACATAATATGGCTAAACTTCATTGCGATAAGACCCAGGTATTGAATCTTTCGATTTAACCAAAACAATTACAATAGAAATAACTCTAAAAGATGCATATTTTCTCTCCTTTCTCGTCACAGTAATGACATTCAAAATATTCGGGGTCAGGGATATAATGGGGCAAGTAATGTACGTGATGAATTCAACGTGTTACAAGCACTAATTGTTAAAGAATGTATGTATGCATCATGTGCATTGTTTAGCCTGCAATTGACGTTCGTTGGAATACCTAGAGAAGTTATCTCAGTCCACCATTTTTTTAACAAAGTTAAATTCCATCATAAATGTGGTGGATTCTTCTTGTAAACGTGTCGATGAATTAAAAGTGGCACAAGCTTATGATATTTCTTACTTGATTTCTATTGATGAGCTTCAAAAGGGTCTAGACAAGTCAAATAGGTAGTTTACGATGAGCAGGAGATACGAGATGGGGTTCGCACTTAAAAGTCAATTTCTAGCTTATCGAAAATGTTTAGTGCAGCTTGCTCGGTTTTGTTGTGCATCATTGATGAAAGCAATTGTGATCAACGAGTCGATGCATATTTGACTTACATTTCTTTAACCTCTTTCGAGTGCGTCTTCATCTTGCATCTTATGAAAGAAATAATGAAAATAACTGATACGCATTTGTCAAGCTCTCCAACAAAAATCTCAAGATATTCTGAATGTTATGCATCTTGTTGGCACCATAAAGAGTCTAATCCAAAAACTGAGAGATGATGGATATATGACAATCTGTTTGACAACGTAAAGTCTCTTTGTGAAATTCGTGCGACAATATTCCTGGTGTTAATGATTTATATGTTGAAACAGGGAGATTATCTCAGAACAAGCAAATCTATTTATAGTCGGTGATCATTACTGTATTAATACATGGCAAAAAAAAAAAAAAATATCATGACAAAATGTAAATTTCTAGTGATTACTTTGTCTACCTGACAAAACTGGTTTCCTTAACAATATACATATGTCCATTATTCACATTTCTTTTCAATTCTTATAGGCCCAATGTAAAAAGTACTGAAATTCAAAAGCTTCATTTGGACTATTTTGAAACAAAAAAAAAAAAAAAAAAAATTGAAATTTGCATAACGTATGCATTTAAAAGATAGTTCATATGGTTGGTCCCAACGATTCCTCTCTTCCATGGGAGCAGGCGATACTCTAAATTGAGTGTGGAATTCCTTCTTCGCAAGCATAACTATTCTTACTTCTGGTGCCCTCTTGTAAGTCTCTTTGTTCTCACCCTAATTCGGCGCTGTCTTTTATCTGGTTTTACCTTTCTGTGTCTGGTAGGGTTTTTTCCTGTTTGACCTCTTTTCCCAGGTGTCACCTTTCTTCACCATTGTTTAACCCAACTTTGAGAAGAGTTTCAAAACATATTTCGTATCTTCTATTGCCATTCTGGCTCTTCGAGGATGGATTAAGATATCATCCATATATTGGGAAATTTTTATCTATCTGATAAGGAGGCAAATGTCATTGCAATTGAACCAGAGGATATCAAACTAAGTTCGGAGAAATGTAGAAGAAGCCTATTTGGAAAGATCATTGGGCATAAACGAGCTCACCTAGCCGGTCTTCGACGAATTGTTGGGTTGATTTAAATCCGAGCTTCTCTTACGAGCAAAGAGCTAAGCCCCAATTATTTCCATTTCACTTTTAGTGACCTTGCAGATAAGGCTAAAGTAGCCAGGGCATCAGTTGGAACTTTGAAAATCGACCCTTGCTATTTCGTGGATGGACAGAGGATATAAATGGTGAGCATATAACCTTTGCAAAACTAGATACTTGGGTCCAAATTTGGAAGGTTCTCGTCAATTGGATTTGAGCAAAAGTGGGGCTTAAAACCAACAAGGGCTTCAAGCAAGTGAAATATGTAATCATCCCTCAAGGGGAAAAACTAGCTGGAAAATGCATCAGGCTTTAAGTCACCATTGATATCACCCAACCATTAATGAGATGTGCTAGCATTCGACTATGCAGTTGGAAAATTGTGGTAGACTTCAAGTATGAAAGGCTTCCAAATATCTGCTATCATTGTGGCATTATTGGACATTTGGACAGAGCTTGTGAACAGAGGACAACAGACATTGCAGCAGGCACTCTTTCAGAAGGCTTGTTTGGAGATTGGCTAAGAGCACAAGACAACCCCCACCATCATCACCTTCAAATTAATACATCTCAAGTGGTAATTCTGGTTCCCCTGTAAATACCTCTAACCGAAGCCATAAGCAATTCTGGAGACTATTAACACTTCCCCAAACACCCAACCACAACCTTCCCTCTCCTAAACTCATCTCAAATCACCCATTCTCTTCCATTAAACACCCCTGAAATACCACATACCAAAAACATCACAAACATTCAACTCTCATCCAACTCTCTTCCTAAACCAATCATATTAGAAGCTTATATGAAAGAAAGTCCAACCATTGACTAGGAAAATAATTCCTTACCTCAACACCAGCTATATGCCCCTGTAAACACATCTCACAACCCATTTCCAAGACCTCAAAAAACATGGAAAAGAAAACCTCAACCCTCTCCAAGAGCACCTCCAATCCACCAAGATTCCATATTATCCAGAGGAAAGAGACAACTCAGCATCAAAGAACCCCATCCATCAGAACCAATTCAACCTGATGAAGACATACAATAAGCACAAAAACTGGAATTTAATAATAAGAGGTTATAGAGGTGAGCCCCAAATGGACCCACCAGAATCAATGAAGATTGCTATGTGGAATTGTTAAAGGATCGATGGGCCCTCCACAGTCTCCCAAATCAAGGAGGATTGGAAACTCCACCACTCAGGTTTGTTCTTTCTTTCAAAAACAAAAAAATAAAAATAAAAATTATGTTTTATAAGTGCTGTTTGTAGATCTTTAGGGGTTGGTGGTAACTGGTGTGTTGTTGATCTAGTGGGTAAAAGTGGAGGCTCACTTTGCTTCAGGAATAATTCAATAGAAATCAAGCAATTTAGTACCAGCTCTTTCTGTTTGCATGTAGAATTCTGGGATGCTAAAAAAGATCTCATTTGTTGGTAACTGGTTTGTTGTCGCTTTTTTGTGCTCCCGTATTATTTTGCAGGTCGACCTACATATATCTCTCCTCACCGCTTTGGGCAGAGTCACCCCGAGAGATTAGACAGGCTACACGTCGCCTTACTGCTTTGCACCGCCTCTACTGTCGCATGTCTAGCACCCACGCCCCAAAGCCGAGCCCCCTTGGATTAAGCTGAAAACTGATGGATCCTTTGATCGACTTACCGGAGCTGCCGGAGGTGGGGGCCTAATTGGGGATCATAGCGGTTCTCTTATTACCGGTTTCCATGCCTCTCTTTAGCCCTCCTCGATTTATGACGCGGAGGATCAGCCGCTTCAGATCGGTTTTCAGATTTCTGCCTCGATCTCCTCTCATATTTGGATAGAGTTGGACGTTTCCGCTGTCATCACACTCTTGACCTCTGGCCATCAGGGAGCGTGGAAAATTCAATATCCTCTCATGTGCATCTGAGCGATACTTCGGTAGATTTGCTATCAGACCTCGCATATCTTCCGCGAGGGGACTCGACCAGCTGGCTTCCTTGCTTGCATCGGGACCATTACCCCACAGAGGCTCATCCTTCATCCTGACGATATCCCTCTCTGCCTCCATACTATTATACAGATGGACCATATGGGATACCCCTAATTCAGATTTGTATAGTCGACCCTACCTCTTGATGCCTACAGCCTTATGTGGGGCTGAATTCTCGCCTGAATTCTTCTCGGACCATTATCTGACATTTTTTGTGTTACTTGTTAATGTTGTTTCTTCTTATTGTTTTTTATTTGTTTTAGTTGGCTAGATGAATATTGGACATTGGACTTGTAGACTGTAACACCCCACCTAGACTTACTAAAAGCAGAGTAAATTTTTCGCGCTATGAAAGAAAAGCTCTGATCACCCCATCTGGACGCTAGACTTAGGACGGGCCCTAATCACAAACATCCAAGTCATAACTGAAATACTGAAATATTGACCAAGACGGGATCACTCATCCGTCTCGATCCTTCAACTTAATCACATATAGACCTCAGGCATGATAAATAACTAAAAGCGATGAGATATACAGTACAATGGTCACCACCTGGAAGCTGAAAAATGCAAATGCTGAAATGCTGAAATATCTGAACTATCTGGTAGCTAGTGGAGGCTCGACTCTCCTCAAGCTACAAAATTATAAGCGAAATATTCTAAGTACTGGGCTCAATATAAAATTTGAATTTTATTATCTGATCTGTCTAGGTTCGCTCACTCGGCTTTAAAAATCATTTTACGGATTTATGAGCTGATTTTTGAAAATATTATTGTCTTTGAGGCATGAGTTCTCTGAAATATTTATAAGTCTAGACTATATTCTGAGTGGGCTAAAACCTGACTGTAATTTATCTAAAATATATCTGGATATTAAATCTGACTGGGCTAAAATCTGACTGAAATTTATCTAAAATATTTATGGACATTAAATCTGATTGAAATTTATCTGACTGGTTTGAAAAAACTGAATTCTCGGTTCACGCTCAAACTGACGTTCCGAACTAAACTCTCGAACCGTCTGGACTATCCGGACTGATTCGGCTGAACTGAAATTCTCTTCGAACCGTCCGTTTTGCCCAGACTGGTTCGACTGAACTAGACCGACGAGTCACTCAGAGCCGTTCAATCATTCGCTTGGCTATGTGCAGCTCAGTTTATCCGTGGTCCAGGTTCAGCTTGGCAACTTGGGGCCGGCACGAACTCGACAGACACGGCTTAGCTGATGCACGGTATGAAACGGTACCACGGTCACTGACGCAGGGGTGTGCTTGGACCATGAATAATGGAAACAACGCATAGACGATGGATCAGATGGACTCAGTGAACGGGCACACACTCAGTGGTATGACTCGGACTCGTTGCACGGGCACGCAGTCGATGGTTCGGCTTCAAAGGTCGCACGGGAGTCGCGCACGTGTGCTGGATGACGATACATGTTAATAATTAATACTACAACGTCTAAAGTTATTCAAACGGTAATAGGATTCGGTCGATTAAACTCAGATCCGAAAATTACCCGGTTATCGGAACTGAATAAAACTAGGGTTCCTGATTCTCAAAAATCCTGACTCATTTAAAGCAGTCATCTAAGTTACTAATTTCTGTGTGATTTATATGGATTTTATAATCAACAACTGCAGCTAAAGTCATATCCGACTACTTTTCTAAAACATCGCACTTTTCGGCTAAAGTCTCGATTTTTTATCTAAGTCAAACGACATCCAAAATTTACGAAATTTAAAACATAGCATTCTCAACATACACATTGTCTATGATGAAAATATCGCAACCAAATTCAACTCCTAACCCATTCAACTAATAATTGCATCAACCAGTCAAATTACTCAAAAATCTCATTCGTCTATCAAACAAACTCAAAAATTTTCTCGACCCACATCTTTAGCCTCAAGACAATACAACAAATTTTATAAATTTAATTCGGCATTTTATCACATTTATATAAAAAGCTCGAAAAAATCCCGATTAATTCAAAATTGCTCAAATCCTCAAATTATCATTTTTATAATATCTCATTAATCATACCTAAGTCATGGGAGTCAATTTCAAGCCAAAAGACCATTAACCGGGCTCGAAATGGAGATCAGAAGTTGGAAAAACTAAGGAAAATGGATCGGAGCATGAATCGGGTCGAGTTTGGAGCAGTCGGGTCAGATTTGGTATTGCTAGGGTCAACTGGGTCGGTTATGATCGAGTTGGAGCGGGTCAACTCAGATGAGTTACAGATCTGGCAAGTTGAAGCGGGTGGACTCGGCTGAGTCGCGGATCTAGGCGAGTTGGGCTGGTTCGCGCGTGTCTGGTGCGGAACTACCGCTGGGCTCGTTGTCGTGCGCGTGAGGGTGCGCTAAGTAATGAAGCTGGCTCGCCTGGTGGAAGATGGTCGGCGTACGGACACGGGTAGAGTGCGATGTACGAACGGGACGCGTCACGCTCACTGTAGGTCAGGAACAGGGGATGGACCTGAGATTGCAGAACATTTCTTCTTCTCATGCACCAAAGCTAAGGATATATGGACATTGGCACAACTATCTTAGGAGGGACTCCAACCTGAAACAGACAACTTTAAAACCTGGTGGACAAAACTCTGCACACTCAAGAACCACTTCAGAGGCCATAATTCAACTATCAACTTATATCCACTGGTGGTTATGAAAAGTTAGGAACCTGTGGATTTTTCAAGAAAACATAGAGAAGCTCAAAGTCAGTAATAGAAGCAACTGTTAGAGATTGGCATGAATTCTGCAGTTTTTCTGATGGTGGATCTTAACAACTCTTTCTTTGTATAGTTTTGGTACTTTTGATTTAGTTTCTTCCTTTTCTATTGTTGAAGTTCTGCTAGGCCCTTATGGTGCAGTGACAGATCTCAGTTTTTATGTGTCTTAGCAGTATTTTGCTGTGAAATGACCAGGAATTGAAAACCAATCTCTTGGGTTCAATGTTTTTTACACTGCCAAAAGCTTGGTCTCAATACCTGTTTTATCTTGTTTTCTCTAAAACATTGGTGATTCTCTAGTCTTTCTTAAGAAAGTCTGTTAGTCAGTTGATCCTTGTTGTTTGTACAGTTTCCCTTGAGCTATAAAATCTATCGTATGAGAAAAAAAAGATAGTTCACAGAACAATAAATTCCGTATCAAACTAAAGTATAGGTTGGACCTATTATAAATTCCTCAATTTGCATAAAATGGTTTCGCTTTTGTTTAGTCGATGAATCATTGAACTTATATTATGAAGAATTTAAAAACGGTACTCAAAATCATTGTTTTATAACCTGACGCCGTCCCAAAGTGTCCAAAGGGCCGCAGTGAATTTGAAACTAAATTTAGACCGAGTTATTCATTTAGACCTTTATAAAGCACCGTGGTCGTGGTCAAGGCCCACGATCATTGATTTGGCATGGTCAATCAGATGAAGAAGGATGTTTATTTGTATCAATAATTAAATATTTATGATGATTGAATGCACAATAGTATTGCTATTGTGCATATTTGTGTATTTACCGTATTAGCCTTAGGTTATTTGTAGCCCTAATTAGGTGTATATATTCTTGGTTTTTAGAGAGTTGTATCATCCGATTGAGATGATCATTTTTCCAGAATTCATATTGTCTCTTTCTTATCATGGTATCAGAGCCTGATTTTTTTCTCTGATCGTGAGTTTTTCTCTTCCATCCGATCATGATTAAATCGTTGCTGAATTACAATGAAGAATAGCTTTAATTTTGATTACCAATCTTGTGAGTAATTCACGAGAATAGCTATTTTAATTTCTCCAAAATTACAATTAAGAATAGCCTGATTTTTCACTTTCGAATCCACCTAATCTTGTAATTGTTGTGGGGCAATTTTTCAATTGTGTGAGTTTGAATTGCCGTGAGTTCAATTGTGGTGCAATTCCACTTCGTAATAACTGCTCTTCGTAATTGCTCTTCCCCTTCTTCATTCTACTTCGTAAACCCATTGAAAAAAAACAAAGCATAGTTGCCGCAGCTCCATGGCAGAATCTCCGAAATGGTTCAGTTCTTGTGGTGGCCTTTGTGGTGGAGCTCGAGGCGAAAGTGATGTTCGTACGAATGCGGCATTCTCCAAGGGAATCGGTTATTCGTTTATTGCTGGTTCTGTTAGTTCTTCCACTGCTAGTGGTGCTTTGAGTGATTGTGATCGTCTTGCACTTGGCGGTTTAACCAATGAACAATGGTCTCACTTTGTATCATTGGTTAATTCTGCTAAACAAAAATAATCCTTTGTCTGGTATGCATCGTTTATTTGATTGGATGTACGACTGTGGGGCAACTCATCATATGACAGGGTTCTTAGAGTTTATTTCTGATGTTTGAGATATTCCCGCCTGTCCTGTTCAATTGCCTAATGGGTCCTTCACTATGGCTAGTAAGGCTAGAACTATTTGGGATCTCATATCACTCTTTATGATGTTTTATTTGTTCCCAGCCTTAGGTGCAGCTTTATTTCATTATATCAACTGCTAGACCGTTCTGACTGCACTGCTCAGTTTACTAGCAAATTTTGTGTTATTCAGGACTGCACTTCACGGAAGGTGATTGACGCGAGTGAGCAGTTGGGGGGTCTCTACTTCTTTCGAGAGACAGTTTCTACGACAGTTTCTTGTGTTCGAAAAGTTTCTGCCGATGTGTGGCATCAACGTTTGGGTCATTCGTCTGCACGAGTATTGTCTCAGGTTCCTGTTATTGACTCTAGTTCTCATAATTTGCATAAATCGTGTGATGCTTGTTTTCATGCTAAAAAACATCGTCGTAGTTTTCCTCTCAGTCAGGATGTTAGTCATGAGATTTTTCATTTGATTCCTTGTGATTTGTGGGGTCCTTATCGTGTTCCGTCTTTCTGTGGTGAACGCTATTTTTTTACTATTATGGATGATTGTTCTCGTGGAACATGGGTTTATTTATTGAATGATAAGACAGAGGTTGCTTCCACATTGCTGAATTTTTTTTTTCTGTGATTAAACGACAATTTGATAAATCGGTGTGTGTTGTTCGTAGTGATAATGGAAGCGAGTTCATGTGTTTAGCCTCTTATTTTCGTCGTCAAGAGATTTTGTGTTCGTTCCATTTTTGTCATGTTTTCCTTGTTTATTTTGCATTTATTTTTCCCCATTCTAGATTATTTTCTTTGATTCTTGGTCCAAATTGTGTCGTGTCTTGCATTTTCTTTATTTTGTTCGCTTTTGGTTTTTCTTGTTTCTTTTTCCCGGTTTTCTGCGTTTTTCTTGTCGGTGGTGATGTGCAGGATAGGTAGTTCGATTGGGAAGTGACCATGCGAGGATAATTATCTAGACGGATGAGTTGGGGTCGAGTAGGAAAAGACGGAATCCAATTCCGAGTCCGAATGCGTGGATACGAGCCCGGAAATCACAGCCATGTCACAGAAATCCTTCACCGCGGCCCGCGACAGTGTTCCCGCGGTCGCGGTGAACAAATCGCACAACGCGCCCAGATTTCTTCACCGCGGCCACGGAGGAGGAAGTCGCGGCCGCGGAGTGGTCGAGAATTTCGAACCGGCGTATAGAGGCGAAAACTCGCGGCCGCGGGACATGTCGCGGCCGCGGACCATCCCTTCACCGCGGCCCGCGAGCTTGTCCGCGGCCGCGGAACACGCGAATTCAGATTTTAAAACAACAGATTTTATTTTGAACAATTCATTCATGTTTGGATCTAGGTTTCGAACTCTCTAGGGATTTTCACTCAAAAACTCAAACTTTCTCTTGTTTCTGATCTTGTGATTCGATTTTGGAGAGGAAAACTCCGGGATTCGACTTTTGGATTCAGTTTGCTCTTGTTTTCGACATTGGATTATTTAATCGTAAGCTTTCATTTGGTTTTATTATTGATTGAATTGCTTTGATTATTATGTTTGTTGATGTTGAATGCATTATGAGTAGCTAAATCCATTAGCTAGGGTTAGCATTCCGGTTCGATTTCGTTCATATGCATGATAATTGCTCAATCCTCTCGAGTTGTGCTTAGCCTAGGGTTTTGATGTTTGATCACCATCTTAATCTAATTAATTGATTTTATAACTGAAAAGGAAGAAATCGTTCGATCTAGGCTCGTTATGAGTAAGCTTGTTCGTAATAGTATTGCTTATGTGTTGATTGTCTCAAGAATTACTCGTTTATGTCTATCCTCTTGTTACAAAGAGTTATTGAGGATAGATCTCTAGATGAATAGTTTTGTGAGGCCTTTAACCGAGCTTTTGATTGCTCGTTGAGTGCATTGAGAACTGGAATTGATTGACCCCGATACCCTAGCTCCTTTATAATTATTTGAGTTTGAACTTGTGATTCCTAGTTTTGTCTAGTTTTTCCAATTACTTGCTTTTCAATTCGTAGTTGATAATATTAAACCAAATCAATCGAATTAGAGTGTTTAGGACTTTTTTCATTATTTCGTGTGATTGAATATTCACATAGAATAATCCGGCTAACCTTCCTCGTGATACGACCTGGTGTCGAATCTTTGGATTCTACTCCGGTTAAAATATTTACAACAAATTGGCGCCGTTGCCGGGGAAGGCAAGTAGGATATTTAGTTTTGGTGTTTGATCTTATTTTCTGTGTTTCTCTTTATTTTAGCATTTTTAGTGTTTTTGTTCCTTTTGTGCATTTGTGTTTTTCTCTTCTATTCTTGTTTTAGTTTTTATCTTCTTTTCTCCTCCATTTTTCTTGGCTACGTGTGGTTGTTTTGTTCTGGTGTGCAGGTACAATGAATTTCAATCACGGGTACTTCTCCCTGCACGACCCCTCTTGGAACAACGAGCCAGTCTATTTCCCCGGGTACCACTCCCAACCGTACCCTTATTCTTTCGAGCAGTGCTGGAACCATCTTCCGGTCGAGCAAAATTATGAGGCCCTTAAGTTCAACGAAAAGCTCGACCGAATTATTGAGTTAATAGATTCCCAAGCAGCTCGAGAAAGAGAGGCCGCCTACCATGCGAAGCTCGACCAGATCCTGGCTTTTATAGAATCCAAAGAAGAAGAGGTAGCCTACAATGCAAAGCTC
>CACSLK010019758.1:8346434-8374839 GCA_902706635.1 Striga hermonthica
GGGGGGTAAAAAATAATATTTAACTTGTAATATATCAATTAAGTAGTCTACGTATCCCTTACTTTAAGAATCAAAGTCCTCGTAGTTCTCTCACTTTATTTGTTTACCTTGATAAAAATGATTGAACCGACGCTAAAGTAATCGAAGTTATATGTCTCGTAGTCATTTTCATTTCCAGCGGTTCCACGAGTATTGTCGAAATTGGACGTCTCTTCTTCTCCATCATCTTCAGCAGTTAACATTGTCGTTTGTGCCCTCATTTCAGCCTTCTTTCAGTCACTAAGCATTTGAGCCACCAGGTTTTGTGGCGTCTACCTTAGCCATCGTGCGTCTTTGTTCAAGCGCCACTGTTAAGGTCGGGACAACAAATCTCATTGGTCATCAAGCTTGGAATAGGATAAATAGGAGTCATCTTTGACCACCTATCCAATATGTCGAATTTTTGTGGTTGGATTTGTTCACGAGCAATTGTAAGTATCAATTTTGTAGTGATTGAGCTCATTGTATCTATTCCTCTTTGCCCTTTGGATCTTAGCAATTTTGGAGGGATTAAAACGGTCTTCCCACGAGTCACCAAAGTTTTCGGCATCGCACGTCGTTTGTCCTCAAGTTCCATAAGAAGAAGACTTGGAAGCATTAGAACAAAATGACATCGGATTTTCCCCGAGTCCGATTAATCTTTCCATAAACAATTCATACAATAAATGTTTTGCTTGCTAGACAAGTTGTCGTGCATTAGGTCTTGCACTAGTAGCCGTAGCATAAGTGGAAAGTAGGAGTTGATACATATTATATAATGTGTGTGAAGATGGTTAAGCAAGTCATTTTTATGTAATGACGAATCTAACGAAAATGCAACTAATAATGTATCAAGAATGAAAAAATATATATTAACCTTTTTCATAACATATACCTTACAAGTTTGTCGTGTTTGTCAGGATTAGTAGCAAAGTATCTCTAAAACCCTACATAGGGCTACAAATTAAACTTACACAAGTTGAATAGTAAGATAGTAAACTTTAAAAAGTACGTAAGTAGCATCTTGAAATGTTTTCAATAAATTCAAAAGTGTTTAAAAATATAGCTAATTAGTGACAGCAACGGCGACATCACAATCCTTACGTTGAGAACTATTAAAAACTCCATCTAATTTAAAAGAAAACGCAAAATATTTCATTAACATTTTTTTAAGTTAAATTCCAACATGTTAGAACGTCTAATTGGATTTTTTTTAAGTTAAACTCCATTTTTTTTTGTTATTTCTTGTGGACGACAAAATAAGTAAGTAACGGAATTCCTAATAGGCGTAATCAACTTTTTCAAAGCCTGATAAACCGCTCGAACATAAAGATTAAAAAAATAACACATACACCCAATATGAAAAAAAATTCCCCCACAAAGGGGAAGACAAATTTTTCTTAAGCTCATTTTAAACGCAGTATTAGTACTAGCCTTATCAAAAAAAATGGAAAAAGGTTTTTGCCAATTCTATAACTATTCAAGACACATGAAATTATACAAGTGATATTATAAGTATTGTGAGCATTAAAAACCCTCGTTTAAGTAATTAAACATCTTTGTAATGTAAACTATCATCTAACCAATGTCAAGTAATTCCCGTGTAAGAATTATCTTGCCGATGGTCGGATCAAATGTCATAACAAATAGCAATTCTTTTGTTTTAAAGCTCCAAAAGTTTGTGCCAAATTTAATTTTTTCTCACTCACAATTTTTTGAATATCACGATTGAGAGTAGTATGTGGAACCTGATACACAGCCACGCTTAAAGACATTTGAGTAAAATTTTCAAATAAATTGAAATCAACAAAACTGAAAGGAAGAGAAGAATTGGAAATGAATTCAACTAGTTTTTGCTACGGTTTTCATGAGAGTATTGAAATAAAGTGAAAGGAATACTTGTGGATGAAGTGCTACGCTTAAGGGATTGGGAATTGCGTATGTGGTTGGAGAATCCCCATTTCGTCCAGATGATGTCAAAGTATGTGATGTTGCATCGTTCTGTACCCATCGTTGGTTTGAAAGCGTACTTCTTTTTGGCATTAGTCGAACAATGGTTGCAAATACATATAAAATGTTCACTTTTTTCCTCATTGGGCACCTTCGTGAAGTGTTGTGTGAACATCGTGGATTACAACCCTTGACCCCTGTAGGCGGCTACCCGAGCTTGTTGAGGTTGTTGATCTCCTCCACCTTGAGTAGGATCAAAATAGTCATTGCACGGTTGCTCCCGGTTCATTTCATTCTCATCGAACTGTAAGCTATAGTGGATTTCCTGAATAGACTGAAAGCGGCGGTGGACTGTCTTGGGCTCAACGTAATTGAGAATACCCCAAACATCCAGTATACTGCCTGTCTCTGCATCCATAATAGAGGTCTGCTCGAAGAAGATTCACCTATATTTTTACACTTTTATGGTGGCCGATCACCTGCACGATCGCCACTACGAGAACTCTACATTTTATGACTATACTAGATTTTATAAAATACAGAAGGTAAGTGAAAAATGATAGAATTAGAACGGAAGAGTAATATGTAAAGAAGTAACAGAACCGGAATCGAAATGAGATTGAATATATAGAATCGAGAATTTGGGATTAAATTTATATCGAATCGGACAGGCTTTATAGAAAATCGAGCAGGAAAACTAAATATTAACACTTCAAGAACATAGAAATGAGTAGAGAAGAGAGAAAGAATGTGGTAAATGGTGTGATGGTGTGAAAATCTGCTTTAGGATTGGGAGGGGGTCTATTTATAAGATTTCTTTTTAAATTTTTTTCGATTTATTTTTAATTAAGGGACTCTCAAATCCTAGTTGGCTGGTCGAGCCAGACAGGTGATCCGAATCGTGATCGTTGGATCTCGACGGTCAAGATGATCCAACAGTCATATTTGAAAAACTCATTTTTGGCGGTTCCGAGAAGGCCAGTTCGAACCCGGAATTAAAAAAAAAAAATCGAAATCTTGTAGTTGGATCTCCAACGGTCAAAACTACGAGTTGGCTTCCAAGCCTATTGACTACGGGCCGATTCAGGGCCAGTTCTGGCCGACCAGGAGGGCCAAGTCGGGTCGTGGTCATTTCTTACTAGTACTCATATCAGGTGCCAAGGAAAAATATTGTAAATCATATATATGTATATTGTATTTAAAATCATAAGTTATTAAGTTATATTATGAACATGTCACATTTAATAAATTTCTTCATTAACAAAAACTTGTACTCTTTTACCCACACATGCACGTACACGACAATAACCTTGTTTTTTTTCAATTGGCCATTTATAAAGTTATCAGTATAACTACTGTTTTGGTCATCTTTTGATTATTATTATAGGTTCGGTTCGATTCGGTCAAAACGGAACCCTATATGATGGTACCGATACCAAACCAATAATCCTTTGATAACTGGTAATCCGTTAGCGTTACAAGCGAGTCGGTACGGTTTGGTTTGTTTTCTGGTCAGTTAGGTCTAGTTTATTTTATCGTCGGTTCAGTTCGCTTTTTATTTTTTAGTAAAAAAAAAAAATTGTCACTCCAAGATAAGTAGATAGCTTAAAATCACTCTTACTTATGTAGTAGTATAGATAGATAGATAGATAGATAGATAAAGAGATAGATAGACAGCTTTAGATGGATAGATAACTAAAATGATATATTGTGTCGAGATATGCAGGTTTTTCAAAGAGTGTCCACATCCGGACGAGAGGCAAAGAGCAGACCTTAGTCTTGAACTTGGGATGGAGCCCATGCAAGTCAAATTTTGGTTCCAAAACAAGCGCACACAAATTAAGGTACCTAACCTATGCACATATATATGTATAATAACAACAACTGAAGGTTTGTTTAATTAATAATTCCACATAGACACAACATGAACATAAAGAGAACACCTTGCTTCGAACTGAGAACGAAAAGTTGCGGGCCGAAAATATGAGGTACAGGGAAGTCCTAAGCAATGCTTCTTGCCCTACTTGCGGTGGCCCAACACCCATACGAGAAACATCCTTTCACGAGCAACAATTAAGGAACGAGAATGCTCGTTTACGTGAAGAGGTAATCACGGTTATAATAATTAATTAATTATGCATCCTCTTAGATTTGAATAAAAGCACAACATTTTTAAAAGATTCATTGAACTATGTATATATATTTTCTTCTAAAAGCTCAGTTTCGTCTCTCCACCCATATAGATTGATCAAATTTCTTCCATGTCCAAGTACGTGCCGAACGCAGTTGGAAATTTCAGATCGACATTGATAGCTAGCAATTTGAGGAGAACCAACCCGAACCAAATTGAGGGGTCGAAGACGGTGATGGTGGAGCTTGTTACCGCGGCCATGGAGGAGCTAATGAGGATAGCTCAACTTGGGGAGCCATTATGGGTGCCAACCATGGACCGGAACACAACCTTGTCTTTGAACGAACAAGAGTATTTGAGATCATTTTCTAGAGTGTTTGGGCCTAAACCAAATGGGTTCAAGTCTGAGGCTTCTCGGGAAACGGTTGTTGTTGCTATGAGTAGCGCCAAGGTTATCGAGATCCTCATGGATGTGGTACACACATATTCACTCTCTTTATTTACTTATTTTATTAGATTAGGAACATCGGTGTCACACATATCAAGTCATTAAACTTGTCGAGGAAGGTCTGTCGGTTATTTTGTTTTTGTTCACTTGTAGTCGTTGTATCTGTTGTGTTTAAGCTTTTTGCCTGTGTTTCGTTTGCTTGAGTTTGTGCTAGTGCTGTTTTTGGTCTTGTATTTTTTGTTTGGACCATTTGGTCTCAGTGAGCCCGGGTGCAAACTTATTATCCTGTTGGGACCCGCACCCGGGTATTCTCCTGTTGGGAGCGTTTTAGTTGTTTTAGTTTTGTTTGTGTTTGGTGTTTCTGTTTCCGGTTAGTTAGTCGCGAGTTTTTCTATTCTAGCGTTGCTAGTCGAGATTCTAGGCGGTCTTCTGACTTGTCCTCCCACTTTTCAGCTGTTGGTTGCTTGTATTCGCATATTTGTGCATTTTGTTTTATAATAATTTCTATCGTTTCTAAAAAAAAAAACTTGTTTTGACTTTACCAATTACGATTCGTAGGAACAATGGTCAAACGTGTTCTCGGCTGTCGTCTCGAGAGGGATCAATTTGCAAGTCATTTCACCTGGAGTGGGTGGAAGTTACAATGAAGCTATACACATGGTAAATTAAAACATATATCATGCTCCTTATAAATCATGATTCTCATGCATATACCGTGAATGAAATGTGTATTTGGGTTGCAGATTAATGCGGAATTCCAAGTTCCTTCACCACTTGTTCCGACCCGTGAAAGCTACTTCGTGAGATACTGCAGACAAGACGTGGAAGGCACATGGGTTGTGGCGGATGTTTCTCTAGATCAATTATTGCAGCCGCCTATTCCTTTTGTTTCATGCCGTAGAAGACCCTCGGGCTGCCTAGTCCAACAAATGCCAAATGAACATTCTAAGGTACATGACTTTTTCTTTATCAAAATACATGTGTAAAAAGAAAATTATTTTGTGATGCACGATGAATCTTCAACTTGATTAGATGATGTCAATTTCCAGCAGGTAACATGGGTTGAGCACGTTGAGGTAAAAGAAAGAAGTGGTGAAAGCATATACAAGCCTCTAATTACGGCTGGTCTTGCATATGGGGCCAAACGTTGGGTTGCCATTCTCGACGCACACTCTCAACGTGCAGCCAAAGCTGCTGAAATTCCTCCACCTCACCTCAATTGCTTAGGTAAATCATCACTACTTCACCTTCTCAATGTTATATTCTTTATTTGATTTATATAATCTCATATATTATCATCTACTCATATTTCTCTCTATTCTTTTTTTTTTTAACTAGGTGCTTTGATTTTTTTAGCAGAGCTATATATTTGTTTGAAGTATCTAAAGCTATAATTGGCTATAAATTGTTGTAATGACTAAAATCTCAATTCCAACAATTTGGAAAAAAATGGGTTGGGGGAGTAGAGTATGCAACGCGTATAAGTACACAATTAACTGGACGTGACAATTAATAAGTTTGTTTTCAAGGAGCGTTTCACTACCATTCGTAGCTCTTTTATTAGCGAATCAGTTGTCTCTCGTAGTATACAGTTTGGAATTACAAGTAAAAGAATTTAGTGCTAAACCTACCATAACTATACCCAATACTACTAATTATTTCTCCGCCCGCAACGTTGACTAAGCAACTACTACTGGATAATATCCAAAGGTACAAAGACTTATGTTTCAGTCCTTCAGAGCTGTAGGGACATAATTGAAATTTAAAAACAAAAAAAAAAAACAAATAAAAACAAATATATATAATAATCTCAATAACTCTAAGATAATATAGATTAACTCAATATGCTCAAAGAATACAATAAAACTCAATTGTTATCTTTGGATTTTGTTATCTAATGTATTATAGAGAATGATAAATCCTAACTAGGTAAGGACACCTTAAGTTGACATGATCTTCAACATCCTTCCTTCAATGTAAGTTTTCTTCAAGTAGTATCCGTGTATGTGATTTGAAAATCTTCATAATTGCGTTTCAAAAATTTTGCAGGAGCATAACTTTCCATTTATTCTTCCAAATCTAAGATATATTGCGTTGAATTGTTCCAAATCTTCTTTGGGTCTTCTCCAAAACGTTTAAGATCCTTTATATGTGGCAACTCATCCTTTTATAGTTCTTGTCACTTATTCGCTATCATACAAGAGAGATAAAACAAAGTTATAGAATGAAATTTAACTCATTAATAGAAGCAGGATATATGGTAAGTGAATATATGTGAGATATATATTATGTGATCGTTCTCCTATAGATTTTAATCTCAATAATACATACTAAATAAATATATATCATCTATATCTATATAATGGACGAATCTTTATTGCCATAATTGGCATGATTTTGGGCGGCAAAAATTTTCGACTATATTTGGCATTTAATTAAATTTATTTATTAGCAAATATAATGCAAGAAAAACATAATTAATTTTTATACACTCAATAACAATTACCCATTGACTACAACTTGGCGTAAATTGAATTTTGACTGTAAATTTATTAGATATATTTTTAATAAGATCTTATATTAATTTAATAGTAACTTATTGACACAATTCAAAACATTATTAAGGAAATTGATTTCATTAAATATATTTCATATATAGTTGTAGATATCAATTTAATTAATTATATTCACTATTCAAAAGTATTTAAAATATTGAATAAAATATATTCAAAATAACTATGTTTAAATCATACTAACTTAATAATAACCAAAAAATAATAATAAAATTTTTTGAAAGTCAATTTAACTATAAAAAGGTACATCTAATTGAATATATCATATGCAGTGATAATACTATTGAAAAATTTAAATAATATACTAATAAAAATTAAATTTGATGGTCAGGTGCAATTCAAAATTATAAATTTTACCTTAAAAGTATCCATGTACATTAAAAAACTATTCAATTTTTAAAATATATGTTTTTCTTATATACTATTTTATAAACGAAAAAAAAAGATAAATATCAATGTATAATAGTTTAAATTATTGCACTTGGTAATTATGGAAATACATAATATATCTAAATATTCGAATAGATACTCTGTAACTCATTATATATATTGAAAAATGAATTAAGAAAATAAATATAAATAAAAAATAAAAACACAAAAATAAATATTTAACGATTAAAAATTTGTGCGTTGCATAAGGATTAAAGTTATTAAAAATTAAAAGCTTATCTATCAAAGCTTTTAACATTTAATGCAGTTAATAATTGTAGCAAAAGATAAATATTATGGGTTAAACGTTGGTTAATTATCACGCAATGTGCAAATTATGAATTGTTGAATAAATTATAAGACTATAAACGAAAATTTTATATGTACATACAATTAATTTGTATGCAAATATCATATAATCTTATACATTTAAAATATTTTATAAACTTATAAATAATAAATTTGATATATTAAATAGTCAAAATATACAATATATATGTATAATAACAATAAGAATAAATAAATAAATGTCATATTATTACTGAATAGAGTATTTTGGAGAATATAATTTCATAGTGTCTTAAATAATTTTATAATATTTAAATAAAAAATAAATTTCATAATGTACTTCGTGCATCGCACGGGTATCAACACTAGTGTATTATTAATAATAAATCCTAGAAATTTAATTAATTTACAAAAAATAAAGGGCAATGCTATATGTACACCCCTTTTTAATAAATTACACAAAGGGCAATGCTATATGTACACCCCTTTTTTACACACAAGGGGGTGTACATATAGACACCCCCAAAATAAAGTGTAACTTTTCTTCACTTTATTTTATTTTACTTGCCTAACAAAAAAATCTTGTAGAAAATGCTTAGACTTGATGGACGATGTCAAACCTATATTTTAAAACAAACAATGTGTCACACAACATGAACATTAATTTGCATGATTCACATTTCGGTACAGCAGAGCTTGGGAGTAGGAAAGGCATGTTGATTATTGCAGAAAGAATGGTGACAAGGTTTTGCCGTGGTGTTAATGCATCAAATGGAAATTCGTGGTCAACCCTCTCGGGGAACGCCAATGACGCAGTCAGAGTTTTGAGTCGGAAGAATGTGGATGACCCCACCATGCCCTTTGGCATTCACCTCAGTGTCGCAACTTCTTTATGGCTTCCTGTCCCTCCGAAGATCGTCTTTGACTTTTTGCGAGATCACCAAAACCGGAAACAGGTCAATGAGCAATATTTATTTCCACTATCCCTTTATTTGTGGACTGCAGTTTACACTGTTATTACAGTGTTATTACAATGTAATAATAATATTGTTGTGATGCCATGCCAGTGGGACATTCTTTCAAATGGAGGCGAGTTTAAGGAGGTGATGCAGATTGGGACTGGGAATGAGTTGGGAAATTGTATTTCCGTATATCAAGTAAAGGTACGGTGATGAAAATATATAAATACATTGTGTACGTAGCCATTTTGTTTATATATACAGTTAATTTGTGACAAGCAGAACAATCACCAATAATAATGTTTGTTCTAATTAACTTAACTTTTTTCTCATAATTAATAAATACTTGGTTAATTTAATTTGACATAAAAATTTGTACAAATCATTCCCTCTCTAGGTACATACATACATACATATAAATCATGTTAATTAATTAATTATAATTGTAGGGTGGGAGCGGAGAGGTGACAATGTTGCAAGAAAGTCGTATGGATCCAACTGCATCTTACGTTGTTTATGCTCCAATAGAGAAGATGGTGGATCCAAGTTCGATGCCCTTACTTCCATCAGGATTCGCTATTCTCCCAGACGGTCCCACAGTCGGACGACATTCTTCATCACAACCTGCTCATTCCGGAGGATCTCTGCTGACTATTTCACTTCAGGTTCACACATTCTCTCTATATATATAAATATATTCCCCTTTAGGATGGGAATAAATAAATATAGTAATAAATAAACAAATCTTTCTGTAGCAGGTGTTGCTTAACTCAGCTCCAAATGCAAAGCTATCTATGGTATCATTTTCGGTAGCCGGCAAACTTATCAGCTCCACGGTCGACAAAATAAAACATGCACTGCTTCCCAAGTCCTCACAGGGTAACATATTACTCTATATTAATCCATCCTTATTAGATGACAATCAACTCACACTTGTATGAAATCAACAAGAAAGGAAAGATTAATTGAAGAACAGATTGTTTGTGATACACGAGAGATGAACCGATGTAGAGAGAAAAANAAAAAAAAAAAAAAAAAGTGGTTTAGTATAATAATGCATCACCTAAAATGTCCTCAAACTAAAAATGTTTTTTATGAAAAAAAAATTGTAAATATCGTTAAATAACCTATTAAAAATGAAAATCCAATGAGTTAAAACTTGAGGGAACTGAATGGCTTAAGTGGACGATATCCATTTTATTTAACCCACAAGTCAATCAACCAAACTTGTACAAAAATTCAATGGAACCATCGGATAGTTTTTTTATAGAGTCATTCACCACTTAATGTATTGACACATGTCCAAATTATATTTATTGTAGGACATGTGTTGATACACAATCGGTTAATAAGCGTGGATGGCTCCATAAATCGAGTCATCCGATAACTCCATAGCAAAACTGCAAACTTGTATGTGTAGCGCACCAATCGAATATAGGGACATCTTGTTTATTATTTATTTTTGCAGTTTAGTTGCACTTAAATTTTCAATGCTCGACAAGTCCTTCGGGATTAATTGGACGTCAGTGTCTATTTAATCCGTAAAGAGAAATAATTTATTTAGTGTCTATTTAAATTGTTCAAATTTTTTTAATATTCGTTATCTATTTTATTTGATTTATTTATTTGAGTAGCAGTCGAAGCCGTTTTAAGTCTGTTTTTGGCTCCGTCAATTTTATTAGCTCTCGATTTCTTAGTATTATTCGAGACCAATATCTAGCATAATTCAGCCGTTTGATCAGCTTATAATTCTCGGCCTTAAGCTTGAGAGAATCGAGACCAATATGGATGGTTTTCATTTCTATTATTGGGCATGGCTTTGTTTAGGATTAATTCTTTTATTAGATAATATGGCTCAGCAATTTTCAGTTCAATCGCGTAGAACCCTTTTTGGTCCGTTTCGACTCGTTTTCGGGTCATTTTAATCCAAAGCTTGGATATTCATTCATGACCCAAGTCCCTTTTATTTTTCGGCCCATTGGACCCAAAAATTCGGCCAATGCCTTCGGAAATCTCCTCATTTCCTTAAAATTTTGTTAACTCCTTTACCATTCAAATTTCAAATAATTCCCAAGGCCTTTATGGTACGTTGGACCAGCACCATTCTCTCTATCTCCTCTGCCGTGTTTAGCCCTAACTAGTATTCGGTCCTGTGCATTTGCACAGATGTAAATAAAGTATTGTGAGTTATTTGTACACATATAATGATTAATTATTTTTCTTTCACCTTTTTGCTGGCTAAATT
Source organism: Striga hermonthica (assembly GCA_902706635.1). Taxonomy (NCBI): domain Eukaryota; kingdom Viridiplantae; phylum Streptophyta; class Magnoliopsida; order Lamiales; family Orobanchaceae; genus Striga; species Striga hermonthica. Next base: position 8,357,476 of record CACSLK010019758.1, read on the forward strand.
TACAATTAAAGGAGTTAAAATATATATATATATTTTTTTTTTAATTTGCGTTTATCTGATCGGATGTTATGTATATTTTTGTATGTCTTTTTTTATAAATTATTTATTATTTATTTAAGAATTCAAATATGTTTTTTATTTAAAAAAAAATAATAATTTAAATGTGACCACAATAATAACATCTAATCACATTATACGGCCAACACATTATATGGTCAACTATCAGTAATCAAAAGTTGAAAATGATTTTTGTAATTTTGAAGTGATTAGTGTTGATTATTTAATAATTAAATGAAATATTAAATACATCAAAAGTAACGGTTATTGGAGGGAAAATGATTGAATTGCCACATAGGTAAAATTAAATGGGTTTTATTAAATTCTATTAGCTAGTAATTATATATATATAGAAGAGACTTAAGCCATATTTCGTGTCGTAGTCCAACCGAACCTTCTGTTGCCTTTCGTTGTTTAAGCCAAGAAAGGTATTGAGCACTAGCCTTTAGCCCTCGATTTTGGCTAAGATTTATGTGTAATTACGTGAATTTTGGTATGTGTTATTATGTGGCTTAGATTCAGGGATTTATGGTTTATGAGCATGGCTTGAGATTATTAAGTTTAAATATTTGGAATCCTTGAATTTGCTGCAACTTTGAATCGAGATTCGCCCTAGCTATTCATGTCCAATCAATTTGAAATTTTACAGGCTATTTCTTGCATGTGTTGTGATTAGGCATGTCAAAATTCAGGACATTTTGTTGAGAATAGCATTCTGTAGATCGATCTGAGCATAAACATGTTAGTTTGATTTGAATTTTCTGTTTTACCTGCGGTTTCGATTGATTATATCTCTGACCATGATCATGATATAAATCTGAAAATTTACAGGCTATTTCCTGTATGAATGGTGAACATGTATGTCAAATTTCAGATTTTTTTTTTTTATGATTATAGCATGTTGTAGACCTATTTGAAGTTGGATTTGTCGGTTCAAATCCCTATTTTCTAGCTGCCACTTCGAATGGTTATATCTCAGTTTATGATAATGCAATCAATCTGAAATTTTTATGACATTTTTGTATATGTGTTAAAAGTATGTGCATCACATTTTATCCCCAGATGATGTGAATTGAGTGATTTAAAATATTAGAGTCTCAGCATGTCAGTCTGCACCTAGGTTCGATATATCTCAGTATACACTCATGATATTGGTTCGTAATTTTTATGAGTATGTTTTGTATGAGTTGTGATTATGTATGTAAATTTTTAGCCTCATATGATAAGTGTAGAATTTTAGATAAATTCTTGCAGCAACAGGTGTCAATATCTTGTTTATATGTGAAGTTTAGCTTCAAAGTTAACCAGCCTAATGACATGCTTTTGGCCTGAATTTTTTAACTGGAGATACTTGAACATGTTGACAATTTACCGGCTAAGTTTCAGCATGTTATGAGATGTGTGTGAATATATGATTTTTGGAGTTTAAGGGTCTCTTTAGCCTTAGTGGATTAAGGTATTTGTGAACCTTTAATAATAAAAATTATTAATTGTAGTTTAACGAGGAGTCGAGCCCTCTGTCTACCTTCTGCTGATCATTATGTATCTGTCTATCTGGACTGATCAGATGGGTGTTGCTAAACTTTATTGCACAATTATTCTTTATAATTGCTAGGTTCGATAATCAATGTATGTACTTGAACCATGACCCTAACGTCGGATGCGGTTTTGACCTTCGATATGGTATCCCCATCGGCGGATGCGGATTCAACCGTTGACAGTGCTTAATGAGAGGCATTCTCTGTTATAGCCTAACGAGAGGCCATGTCTTTGGATGTGGGTTTGACCATTGACATGTGCTCCCGCTGTTGGATGCGGATTTGACCTTCAACGGTTATAAGTGTACACTTAAGGATCTAAGATGTGATATTAGTTGTTATTCATATACCTGTTGCGATTATGTTTTCTGTTATTATACTGAATAGATTGTACAATAATTCTCATGGTGAGCTAGTGGTTTGCTCATCCTCATTTTCCTCCTTTCAGGTTGAGCTGGTCGTGAGGAGAGACGGATGAGTGGATGGTCATTTTACTAGCTTTCTATTTATGACTGAAAACTGCTTCCGCTATGACATGTTTTATTTAAAACTGGGATTTGATGTTTTAACATGTTTATGTCATGGATTGATTTATTGATGATTGCAAGATTATGATTATAAATTTATGTTTTAACTCATATGCATGGGATGTGTTGGGCAATGAGTTCCCGAAGGCTCAGATATGACTTGAGCTATTGAATTTTAAAAATTTACCCTTGATTTTTAGAAATTTTTGAATTTTCTTTAAAAAACCAACGGGGCGTTGCATTAAGAGAGATTTTTTTTTTTCATTCTCTTCAATTTTCCTTGATCGCAACCGCCAACCGTTGTCCTTCCTGCTTTCCGGTGACCACCAGCCGCCGTCAAGAGCCCACCGTCGTGTCCATCGCAATTTGCCGAGAAAATCCAGCCGTCGTTTGCGAGCCCCCAACCACGACCTGTCGCCCTGCCTTTTGCGAAGGAGCCATTTTTATGGCGACCTCAGCAGCTACTACCAAGTAGCTTCGTTTCCCAGCGACCCTCATCCTCACCACACGACCACCTCATTCGCGAGCTCTTAGCCACTGCGAGTCTGTGGCCAATCGTTGAGCAAAGCAGTATTTGAGGCATCGTTCTTTCATTTCGTCGTCCGATTTTCAACCGAGCACTAGATTCCCGAAGGAAGGTAATCAGACAAATCTTCGTTATATTCCTGCGTGCTCATGTTCTATTATCATTCGATTATTGTTGTTCTCATGAACTGTTTCTCGTCGTTTGCGTTGGATTATTTATCGGTTTGTACATTCGTTTCGTTCGTCGTGTTGTGATTCGTGAAATTTTCATGGATATTCAGACTCACGTTTATTGCAAAAATCGTCGCCTCTCTTTTGCTGTAGTTGTTGAGGTTAAATCATATTTAATTTTGGAGTCTCATTTTATTGTTCCGAACTTTGTTGTCGTCGTTTTGTTGTTCGATTATTTTCTAGTCGTATTGTGTTGTTTCGTTTTTCGATCCAAAACCTGGTTTTAATAATACTCTCTAAACTCTGAAATTTATTTTATTTTATTTTCTTGAAATTTTTGAACTATTGTCGTAGCGAAACGTCGTCGGAGTATTTTTTTCGGTTTTGTTGCCGTCCGCAGACCCCTTTTTCCCAGCCATTTTTTGGCCTCAACTAGCAGGCCCTTTTTCTTTTCTTTTTATCATGTCAGAAGTCCAACGCGCGTCCCTCTCCTTTTCTTCCCAGCGGCCCATTAGTTTTGCCCCAGCAGCCCGCTATTGGAGGCCCAAACTCGTGCATCCCACTTCGCAAAGAGAGAAAACGCGCAGGCCATCCTGGCCCACATACAGCCCGCGTGCGGCCGCATTATGTCAACAGCTTCGGCTCGTGAGCCCGCGTCCGGCCGTTCAGCAGCCGCGTGCTGCAGCCTTGTATCAGGCCCCTCTGCGGCCCAATGTGTGCATACGCGACCCAATTATCTCTCCCTGGTGGCCCATTTCACGCGACAATGGCCTAGCAGCCTGTGGCTACTTCCAAGTGCGGCCCTTTTGGCCATTTTGAGTGTCGGGAGCTATTTTCGCGCCAAACCCATTTTTAATTATTAGATAAAAATGAGAAAAGTCTGGAAATTATTGTTTTAATTCCCGTTACTTTTTTTGTTGTCGAATCTTATCCTTTTAAAATTTTTTAGAGTTGCAAGTACACGAAAAATCTGATAAAATCCCTTAATCATTGTTTGTTGATTAAGTATGGTTTTTCTATTTTTTTCTGAGTAGTGAGATAAATTATTGATATGTTATCTCTCTTAAATGTAGGTTTCTAATGAGCCGAGCCTTAATCTACCAAGTCGCTTGTGCTTATCCAATATTCGGAACTGACCAGGTGGGAGTTGATAAACTTACTGTGTCATTATTCTTTATAATTGCCATGTCCCAAAATATATGTATGTACTTGAACCATGGCCCTATCGTGTGATGCGGATTCGACCTTCGATACGGTATCCCCGTCTGCATATGCGGATTCGACTGTCGAAGGTCCCTAATGAAAGGCAACCTCCGTTATAGGCTAATGAGAGGCTGCCTTTGGATGCGGATTCGACTAATGTGCTCCCGTTGTTGGATGCTGATTCAACCTTCAGCGGTTATATAAGTGTATACTTGAGCGTTTGAGATGTGATATTAGTTGTGATTCGTATACATGTTGTGGATTATATTTTCTGTTATTACACTGAATATATGTGCACAGTAATCCCATGGAGAACTAGTTGATTTGCTAACCCCCATTATATTATCTCTTTTCAGGTTGAGTTGGTGTCGAAACGAGACGGACGAGTGGAGGGTCATTTTACTCGCTTTCTGTTATGATTTGAACTGCTTCTGCTAAAACTCATGTTTTTCTGAAAATTTGGAATTAATGTGTTGAACATATTGATGTCATGACTTGGATTTATTTATGATTACGAGATTATGATTATGATGTGATGTTTATCTCGTATGCATGTGATGTGATTTGGGCAATGAGCTACTTGTGAAATTTTTTGAGTACCGCCATTAAATGTTTGAAATCGAAAAATGAATTTCAAAAAATTAATCTTAATTTTAGGAAAAATCCAAAATTTTCCTTAAAACTTATCGGGGTGTTACATTAATATAAATAGGGAGACCATGTATTGAAATATCGTGTAACCCATTTTCTAATCAAATATTATGTTTTATGTATTTAATATGTAATTATAACATCTTAAATGTGAAATTCCTATATTTATAGGACTGTGACTTTGATGTGATTTATTCTAAGTTGTTCGCCGTGTATATTATTTCGATGCTTAAAATGTGATAATTGTTGTAAATTGGAACTCTTAATCTTCAACAAGCATCCATCAATCCAAGCATAAAAGATGTGTAGTGAAGAAAATGATAAAAGAGAAGCAGAAAAGTGTGTACTTTTATTCATCGGTATATCACCCTTTTATAGAGTTTACAAGAGAGAAACCCTAAAACCTAATTTTCCTAACTAATGGATTTCAGGCCCAGTTATATATATTAGTAATGTCCATATTAATATATTTATAACACTCCCCCTTGGACATTACTACATGTCTCATTAAAAACCTTACTAATAAAAACCCGACAGAGAAAAAAAAAATAGTATAGGGAAAAAGAGTACATGATTTATAAAAATCATGTGTTTTACTAGCTGCCTCGTTAAAAACCTTTAATAATAAACCCACAGGGAAAAACTTAGTTACAGAAAAACGAGTACAACATTTGGTCTTCAAGACCCAATCTTCAGTGAATAGGTCTGTTAAGTTCATATTGGTGAATATGGTCTTCAACCCATAGGGATCATATTGAGTTTTTTCCCTCCCCCTGAAGACAATAGTCTTCCCAGTTTACGCATACCAATACCATAAATGTATTTTTTAAAAGTGTATGTAGGGAGGGATTAGGTGAATAGGTCTGCCAAGTTCTCACTAGACCTTACTTTTTGTACAATAATCTTGGAGCAATGTGGGTAAAAGAATGTTGGAGCAATGTGTTTTTCCTGCTTGCTTTGACATACCCATTATTCATTTGTAAAACACAAGCTACATTGTCCTCATAAAGGACAGTGGGGGTTACATCATTTGTAATTCCACATGATCCGCGAATATGTTGGATTAAATATCTTAACCATACACATTCGCATGAAGTCTCGTATAAAGAAATTATTTCTGAATGGTTTGAAGATGTAGTAACCATGGACTGCTTGACCGACTTCCAAGAGATTGCAGTACCACCACAAAAAAAAATAAAAATAAATAACCAGTCTGTGATCTAGCGTTATGGGGATCAGACATATAACCAGCATCCGAATAGCCCACCAATGTCATATCTTGATTTTTCTTATAAAGTAAACCAAGATCTTGTGAACCTTGAAGATACCTAAAAATATGTTTAATACCATTCCAGTGTCTCCTCGTAGAAGAAGCACTAAACCTTGCTAGCAAGTTTACTGCAAATGCAATATCAGGCCTGGTGCAATTTGCAAGATAAAGTAACGCGCCAATGGCGCTCAAGTAAGGAACTTCTGGTCCTAAATTTTCTTCGATATCTTCTTTAGGTCTAAATGGGTCCTTATCCACTTCAAGGGATCGGACAACCATTGGTGTGCTAAGTGGATGAAATTTATCCATGTAGAATTTTCTAAAACCTTCTTCAAGTAGGTTGACTGGTGTACAAATATTCCTTCAGGGAGATGCTCAATCTGCAGGCCGAGACAATATTTGATTTTACCCAAATCTTTCATTTCAAACTCCGTCTTTAGGCATGAGATAGCTTTATCAAGCTCCCTCGTGTGCCAATTATATTTATGTCATCGACATAAACTGAAATGATTCAAAAGCCATTCGTTGACTTCTTTATGAACACACAGGGGCACACGTCGTTATTCACATAATTATTTTTCAACAAAAACTCACTCACCCGGTTGTACCACATTCTACCTGACTGCTTTAAGCCATATAATGACTTTTATAATTTAATGTTATACATGTTGCGCGTTTCATTTTCCCTTATTTTGGGAACCTTTAATCCTTCAGGGATTTTCATATATATATATATATATATATATTTGTGTTTAATGACCCATATAAATATGCGGTCATGACATCCATTAACTGCATATCTAAATCATAGTTACTGCCAGAGATATCAAATAGCGGAACGCTATTCCATCCATTACAAGAGAATATGTTTGATCAAAATCAATATCGGGTCTCTGCGGAAACCCTTGCGCAACTAATCTGGCTTTGTATCTCACCAAATCATTTTCATTTATCTTTCGTAAAAACACCCATTTATATCCTAATGGGATAACATTTTGAGGTGTAAGCGCAATAGAGCCAAAAACTTTTCGTTTATTGAGCGAGTCTAGTTCAGCCTCAATTGCGTCTTTCCATCTTACCCAATCGGAGCACTTCCGGCACTCTGCAATTGATTTAGGTTCTAGATCCAGATTATTAGAGATGGTAAAGGCAACAATAGAGACAAATGTGTCGTCAACGATTATGTTACTTCTGTTATAAGTTTCTCCAGTATCAACAAAATTTGTAGCTACTTCAATATTCACATCAACCAGATCTTCATCATTTTCCCAATATATTTTGATCTGGATGTTCCGCAATCCTAGAATTTTTATTATTTGTCGCACGTGCATTTAAACTAGGATTTCGCCTTCTAGACGATTCTCTTCTGGAGAATTCAAGAGTGATTCAATATTCTTATTAGATTTTGTTTTCCGCGGATTATTGTCTTTTGTACTATCAAGTCTACCACGCTTCTGGCGTGGAGCATCAATAGGAATATTAGTTCTCATGGGGACTTCCACTCGTTGTGGTGCATTTATAGAAGGTACATGTGATTTGGTGACTCCTTTATGATCAGTAAATACATCTGGCAAATTATTTGCTAAATATTGCAAATTAATTATATTTTGAACATCAAGTTCAGTTTGATTAGTGCGTGGATCTAGATATTGTAGATTTTCTACCTTCTAAGAAATTTCTCGGCATTTGTTTGAGTTTGGGCTTTTATCTCCCCCTAATGCCGGAAAATTCTCTTCATCGAATATGCAGTCAGCGTACTGAGCTGTAAATTGATCCCCAGTCATGGGCTCTAGGTATTTGACAATATGCGGAGATTCATAACCAATATATATACCTAGCTTTCTATGAGGGCCCATAGAGTTACGCTGTGGTGGTGATATAGGAACATAGACTGCACAACCAAATACTCCAAGATGGGAAATGTTAGGTTCTTTACCACGCACTAGCTGTATAGGGGAGTAATCATGATATGCAGTAGGTCGGATTTGAATTAGGGCAGCAGCATGTAAAATTGCATGTCCCCAACATAAAATTGGTAAGTTGGAATTTTGTAACAATGGTCTAGCAATTAATTTGATGCGCTTAATGAGTGATTCGGCTAGACCATTTTGTGTGTGGACATAAGGTACCGGATGCACCACTTTGATGCCCAGTGACATACAGTAATCATCAAAAGCTTTCGATGTAAATTCACCGGCATTATCCATTCTAATAGTTTTAATTTGATAATCAAGAAATTGAGCTCTTAATTCAATAATTTTAGCAAGGAGCTTTGGAAAAGCCTAATTTCTAGTAGATAATAAACACAGATATGTCCATCGAGTGGAAGCATCTATCAATACCATAAAATATCGAAAAGGTCCTGAAGTGGGATGAATAGGACCACATATGTCACCTTGAATACTATGAAGGAACATAGGAGATTCAATTCAAACTTTAGTACGTGAAGGTCTTAATATTAATTTTCCCTTTGCACAAGCACCACAAATAAATTCATTAATAGAAGGGAGATTGCTGCTAGATACGGTATGCCCAATAGAGGTAGAAATAATCGGACGCATCATACTAAGCCCAGGATGACCCAATCGCTCATGCCATAATTTAAATGAAGTTGGGTCTTTAAATTTTAAGCTCAATGCAACATGATTAGTAGAAGGTCGAATGTAAGTATGGTACAAGCCTGAGGAGAAAGAGGGAAGTTCTTCTACAATTTTCTTTTGACTTCCTTGTGAATGAGTCATAAGAAGATACTCTATATTGTTTTCAGTCTTAGTTTCAAGATGAAAACCATTAGATCGAATATCTTTAAAACTAAGGAGTGTTCTTTGTAATTCAGGGTACAAAAGTGCATCGTTAATTATTAATTCCGTACCCTTATGAAGAGTAAGTAAAGCTCTGTCGGAGCATATTATCAAGATTTTATCATGAGCAATTGTAGAAACACTTTCTTTCTTTTCATTTAAAGTTTGAAAAAATTTCCTATCTTTCAAGATAGTATGCGTAGTAGCACTGTCGACCAGACATAAAATGCTCTCTTTCTCCATTAGATGCAAACTAATGAATGGTTGTGGTACACTAAAAGAAAAGTCAAACATTGTAAGCAAATGAAGCAATCATGAAATTCCATTCAAATCATAACATATTAAAATGTACCAATAGCAAAAACAGACCACAAATGTCAGACGAAACAAAAATAAAAATCAAAACATGAAACAAACCATGAAATAAGAATATCCAGTTCTAAGATAAAATGCATATTAAACACACATTATCACCATAGTCCTCGAGCTCGAGCTGCAATAAATCATCATCATCATCATTGATGGCTAAATTTGCTTCAGGCAAACTAGCATGATGTGATTCACCTTGAGGAGCCTTTTCTTTCTTATCCTTGAGCATTCTTTGATAGGCCTCAACTAGATGTCGAGGAGTACGCCATGTGCGAGACCAATGACCATCGCATCCACATCTAAAGCAAACCTGCTTTTGCTCTTTAGGTTGTGGATGTGAATCGCGTCGATTTAGACGATCCGTCTCAATGTTCAAGTTCTTTCTACGACCTCCCGGGACGTTATCACCATGACCTCGCCCTCCATCACGAGTCCAAACATGGCCACGACCGCGTCCACGACCACGACTGCTACTACGTCCACCACGGGGTGGCTGGGTATGGTATCCTCGACCTTTTCCTCGCACATTACACTGCCCGTGAGCAGTCACATGTGCTCCAGGCACAGCTTGAGTTCCAACCGGCCTAACATTATGATTTTTCATCAACAATTAATTGTGTTTTCCAGCCACAAGCAAGGCCGAAATTAGCTCAGAATGCGTTACATAGTTCTTAGCCCTGTACTGCTGCTGGAGTACAAGGTTGTTAGCATGAAAAGTTGATAAAGTCTTTTCAAGCAACTCAGCCTCAGTAATGTTCTGCTTACATAGTTTCAACTATGAAACTACACGATGTAGGGCCGAATTATACTCAGTGACGGATTTAAAGTCCTGAAAGCGAAGATTAAGCCAGTCAAATTGAGCTTGAGGGAAAATTATGGCCGTTTGTTGGTCAAAGCGATCCTTCAGGGATTTCCATAGATTGGCGGGCTCTTTTTCTGTGAGGTATTCATTTTTTAGATCTTTATTGAGATGGTGACGGAGAAAAATCATCTTCGCCTTCTGGGCGGGAGTGCTTTGAGATGGAGGATCAATAGTTGCACTCAAATCAAATGAAGCCAGGTGAATATCGACATCAAGAGCCCACGTTAAGTAATTATTTCCATCAAGGGCGAGCTCAGCAAATTCTCTTCTGTTGATATCAGACATCTATAATTTATTCAAAACAAGAAACGATGTCTCAAATAATTCAATAACGAAGTTGATAGAATTGGATTTAACCCTACATGAAATACATCACTTTAAATATTCATGTATGTGATCAACTCATATAATCATAGCAAAGTTGCAATTAATTATAACAATGTTAAAGAATTCATTACGCAAAATAGTTTCAAACCAAATGTTATCATCCGACTCGGTAATCCACTATTAAGGGCCTCAAACAGCGTCTTAGGCAACATCAACACCTCCACCGACATGGACCGAAGTCATCCCGGTTCACAAGGCAAACCGGTATAACCATAGAAGACCGAAGTGGTCATTGTCAACCGATGTCACCCCAACCGAGATCAACACGAACCGGGGTCGTCACCTCCTAAGTAGGTGACAAGGCGCCTACACACCATTCTCACAACCTACGAGGTCTGCCATCATTCAAGTGGGACCCTCTAACCCTGTCGCCCATCAAAAAGTAGCTTTATAGAAAAAGCAATGCACGAATCACGATATGTATATTAAAAAAGTTACTATAAATAGCAAACTGATAGTACTTGTACGGGGGAGATTCCCAAAAAACCAACACAGACAAACACTATTTACAATGAAACACGAAACAGCTCACAGAAGCTTTTCACCTCGGACTGGGGCCATTGTTGAGTATTTCATACATACTTTACGTTCAAATCATTAATAATCATTACATGAATCCACCATTAGATCGTTGTTAACAATCGCATAACAACAGTTTGGCGCTAGAAGGAGGGCCTCATAAGTTATTTGAGGTTAATCTCCGATTCTTGTGTAGTAACCCACCCACATCAGTCGCTGCACTAATGTCTCATTCGGATCATCGTGGTCATACATCGCGAGATGGCCATAGTCGAAGTGCCGCTCAATCCGCCAGACGATAGGCAGCAGCCCCCAATATACCAGATTATACTGTTTTGTTCCAAAATCTGGAGTTTACACCTGGGTTCGCCGCTTTGATGGCTCAAACAATCCCTGGAACATCAACCACTACTCTAGGACATTCCATAATACCCACAACTCCTGCTAATCCGCAGATTCCACTGGCGCGACAAGACGGTGGCAGAACCACTTCTCACGCCACGTCTTAACCTCGCAGTCGAACGTCGCAGCCGCACCTGGAACAACCTACGCGTCACGCTGACGTTGGGCGTAATCCCCTTGTACTTCCTCGTGAAGAAACCGCCGAGAGTCAGTCTGGACACTCACGGCGTTCGCCACCTCATACGCGACACCGAATCCCCTCTAACCCGGCGCAGACCGACCTTCGTCAGCATATTGAGAGAAACCGAGCTCGCCAAGAATCATCTGAACTTGAAACGTTGCGATAAAGAATCGCCGAATTGGAGAGTCGGCAAAGAATGCCCGAAGATCCTCCTTGACGGACCTCGACCTCGGCGCAAGTATACCTGGAAGCCGACTCCCCTCTCACGCTAGAACTCACTTCGGAACCTGTACCCAGAAAAGTTAAAGTTCCTCAAATCGGGTTATACGACGGGACTTCAGATCTCGACTCACACCTTGGTCACTACACATCGTGGATGGACCTGCATGGGGCCTCAGACGCACTTCGGTGTCGCATGTTTTCTCTTACGTTGGGACCTTGAGCCCAAAAATGGTACCACTCTCTTCCTCCTCACTCTATTTGGAAGTGGCAGCAATTGAGGTCGGCCTTCCGATCTCACTTCATTGGGGCCCAAGTCTGTTTAGTTCCAAAAGATTCTCTTGCAAATGTAACTAAAAAAGACGATGAAAGTGTCAAGGACTACATTGCTCGATTTAACGACCGAGTTCGGAATATGGAGCCCTGTCATCCCGAAACCTTACTTGTTATGGCTATCGCCGGGTTGAAACCGAACTCGATTTTCCGCTGGACACTTTGCCAGAATAAGCCGAATACCTTCCAAGAATTCCTTGCCCGAGCTCAGCAACATATCATTGCCGAGGAAGCCATGTCGGTCCCCGATTTTAATTTTAACCCGAAGTCATCCAAGTCAGGAACCGACGAGAAAAAGAAAAACAAATTTTTCGATAAACAAAACAAGGCTCAATTTAGAGGATATCCCCGAGGAGACGCCAACGACCCTGAAATTTGAGCAGCTCGGAAACAATATGCTACCGACGTGAAATCCGGTTATCAAACCATTTATTCAGCCGGAGCTGCCACCATTTATGAAGAGATCAAAGGGAAAGGCATTCTGCCCGATCCCAAACCACTTCGGATGCCCGAAGAAAAATTGGACAAATCTCGATATTGCGACTATCACAAATCACTGGGGCACAACACTGATGAATGTTTGACTCTGTTAGTTGCCTTATTGCGTTTAATTGGTCATCCACAACTCAAAAAGTTTTATCGCAATACTGATCCTCAGAAACGGGGGCCGGGACGTCAAATTGAACCGTATGATGAGGATGAAGATGAGGACCGAGGTGCTATGCCGAAACGCATCCGACAAGGAGACAAAGAAGTGTACATGTTTACCTCGGAAACAATCGACAGTGAAATAACTAGGAACTCTCGAGGACGTAAAAGAAGCCGATCTCCTAGCCCGATGCAAATCACCGTCCATCGAGTAAACACAAATAACTCCCGAGGTACTTTATCTCGTCGGCAAGTTAAAGCCTACGCTAGGCAAGCCTATAATTCGGACAAGCATGTTTTTACCACGGATTTACGAGACGTTCTCAATGCCCGAAACTGCCCCATTACTTTCAATATGGAAGACGCGAATCATTTCACCCATCCTCATTCCGACGCACTCGTCATTACCGTTCTGATATGTGGCATCCCGGTCCATCGTGTAATGGTCGATACTGGAGCCTACTCAAGCATTTTGATGCTAAAAGCCTTCGATAAGATGGGTCTTGATCCCGCCGACATCCGACCTTGCAACGACCAAATACAAGGGTTTAACGGGAGCCTTTCACGACCCATAGGTGAGATTACTTTACCTGTCCGATTCGGTACAGCTGAACATGTTACCAACCTTGTTATGGAGACTTTTAAAGTTCTTGACATCAGCAACGAGTACAATGCGATCATCGGAAGAACCGCTCTGTACAAACTCCGAGCTGCAGTTTCCATCTTTCATTACGCACTCAAATTCCCAACGACACGCGGTGAAGAAACACATTACGGAGATCAACGAGAAGCTCGAGAACTTATCACTTTCATACCATCTGCCGGAGTTCATTCCACCACTTCGGCCGACAAAGAAAACTCCCTGCCATTAGACACTTCGGATAATACAATTTCCGACGAGCCAAGTCAAGAAGTTACTGCCCCCTTAACCTCGGATCCTCTGGCCGAAGACCGAGGTAGACGACCTGGGAAAGAATTAATTCCTTGAAGAAGATGAATTGGACCCAAGGACTCAATTCAAAGAAAAAAGCAGAAGCGATCGAGCTGAACCCGGAGAAGACGTGGAGATAATTTATGTTGACGAACCAACACGTCAGAAGTCACTGCGTATTGGGAGCCATTTACAAGAACCTCTCCGGTCCAAACTCATCTCGTTCCTTAGAAATAATTCTGATATTTTTGCTTGGAAACACGAAGACATGAAGGGCATCGACCCCGGTGTCGCTAGCCACAAGTTAAATCTCGATCGAACTGTCTGGCCAGTTGTTCAAAAAAGAAGAAAATTAGGACCGAATCGTCAGAAAGCATTGGAGGACGAAGTCAAGAAACTCATCGACAACAAGTTCATTAAATAAGCCAAGTATCCAAGATGGGTCTCAAACCCCGTCCTCGTCAAGAAAAGCAATGGCCTTTAGAGGTTATGTATCGACTTTTCCGACCTGAACAAAGCGTGTCCAAAAGATAGTTACCCGCTTCCTCACATAGATTATATGGTTGATGCCACATCGGGACACGAGTTGATGAGCTTTATGGATGCCTACTCCGGTTATAACCAAATTCCTATGGACCCCGAAGATTCAGAACACACCTCGTTTTATTCGGCACGGGGCTTGTATTGCTATACCATGATGCCATTTGGATTAAAAAATGTTGGGGCCACTTACCAGCGTCTTGTCAACAAAATGTTTGCCAATTTGATAGGTCATACCATGGAAGTCTACATAGACAACATGCTCGTCAAGTCGGTGCACGCTTCTGATCATATAACATACCTTCAGGACATGTTCAGTATTTTCCGAGCTTATTCCATGGTCTTAAATCCTAAGAAGTGCACCTTCGGAGTTGAGTCCGGAAAATTTCTAGGCTATATGATCAGCCAACGGGGAATCGAGGCCAACCCGGTCAAGATAAAAGCCAATCAAGATTTAACTCCCCCGACCTCGGTCAAGGGTGTTCAGGCCCTAACTGGCCGACTTGCCGCGCTTAATCGATTCATCTCCAAGTCTACGGATCGTTGCAAACCGTTTTTTGAAGCAATCAAAAAGAGGAAGCGCTTTGAGTGGACCAAAGAGTGTCATAAAGCACTCACCAGCATTAAAGAAGCTCTTGCTTCTCCTCCGACGTTACAGAAACCGAAACTTGAGGAAATGTTGTTCTTGTACCTCGGGGTTAGTGATTCAACGATTAGCGCAGTCTTGATACATGAAGAGGGGATATTACAGTCACCTATTTATTACGTCGGCAAGGCCCTACATGATGCCGAACTACGCTATCCCCCTATGGAGAAGTTGGCGTTCGCACTTGTCATTGCCGCTCGGAAATTGCGACCTTATTTCCAAGAACATTCCATAACTGTCCGCACTTCATATCCACTACGACAAGTCCTGCACCGACCTGACACTTCAGGACGCATGATAAAATGGGCAGTTGAACTCGGACAATTCGATATCCATTATCAACCAAGGACCGCAATCAAGGCACAAGCCCGATCCGACTTCATCGCCGAATTCACCCCAACTATAGAAGTTCATGATGACAACCAATCGTGGGTTCTCTATATCGACGGTTCTTCAACAGCAAACTGATCAGGTGCGGTAATAGTCTTGGCGAATCTGGAAAATCGATTATTCTGTCATTCGGTGAAATTTCTCTTCCCTGCAACCAACAATGAAGCCGAATATGAAGCTTTGCTATTCGGATTGAATTTAGCTGAATCCATGAATGTGAAGTATCTCAAAGTCTTCTCAGACTCACAACTCTTGGTGAATCAAATCAATGGCTCGTATGAGGTCAAGGAACCTCGGTTAACACCGTATCTATCCTTGGCAAAACGGAAGCTATCAAAATTCTCCGTCGATGTCGAACACATTCCCCGAACTCTTAATGTTCAAGCAGACGCCTTATCCCGACTAGCTTTGAGTACCGGGATAGAGAGCATGGAGTATGTCCAAGTCGGACAGCAAGAACAACCGTCGACCCTCCTTTCCGAAGTCGCAACCATCGATCCGGTGACGTCACAAAAACCTCTGACTTGGATGGATCCCATTATTCAATACGTGGAAACTGGGGCCTTACCTTCAGACCCTAAAGATGCTCGGGCACTTCAGATTCGAGCAGCTCGGTACACTTTGGACAACGGAACATTATTCAAAAGAGGGTATTCGGTCGCACTCCTAAAATGTCTAACTGAATCTGAATCACGATATGTCCTTGAAGAAATTCATGAAGGGATTTGTGGAAGCCACCCCGGCGCGCAAGCCTTATCCTACAAGATTTTACGACAAGGGTACTATTGGCCAACTTTAAAAACCAACGTCGCTGCCTGGGTCCGTAAATGCCCGAAGTGCCAATTGTTTGCACCTAATGTTCATCAATATCCTGAAGAGCTCAAGTCGGTCTACAGCCCATGGCCTTTCGCCAAATGGGGGATTGACCTCATAGGTCCCCTACCAACCGGAAAAGGTGGCGTCCGATTTGCCATTGTTGCGGTCGATTACTTTACCAAATGGGCTGAAGCCGAACCCTTGGCCACAATAACTGAACAAAAAGTTGTGGACTTCGTATGAAAGTCCATCATTTGCCTCTTTGGAGTACCGAACTCCATTATCACCGACAACGGTCAACAATTCGAAGGCAAGCGGCTTGAATCTCTTTGCGAAGAATATAACATCAAACACTTCTTCTCTTCGCCCTACCACCCACAATCCAATGGCCAAGTCGAATCTATTAATAAGCTCATAAAGAATGGCCTTAAAACCCGACTTGATGCTGCCAAATGAGCCTGGCCTGAAGAATTACCTCACGTCCTATGGGCCTATCGGACAACTACAAGGACTTCTACCGGTGAAACTCCATTCTCATTAACTTACGGCTCAGAAGCCGTGGTCCCAGTCGAACTCGGTGAACCGACTTACCGAATTCAGCATTTCATCGAAGAGTCCAACTCGGATAACCTGAAAGCTAATCTGGACCTACTTGAAGAACATCGCACTCATGCCGAACTTAAAAATGCTGCTTATAAACATAGAATAGAAAGATATGTCAATTCTAAACTCAAGCCTCGATCATTCCGAATTGGCGAACTAGTTCTCAAACGCATAATGGGGCCTGACCCCGGTCCACTTAAACCAAAATGGGAGGGACCCTTCCAGATCATTGAAGTCCTACCTCATGGAGCATATTGACTCGCTCATCCTGACGGAACTCCACACCAGTACCCGTGGAATGCTTCTTAAAGAAATTCTACTAATGAATAAACTGAAGTCAAACTGCTGACTTTTGCATTGACAGACCCTCCTTTTGCTTCTCTGAGGGAACGAAGTCACTCTTTTGATGTAATGAAAGTTCAAAAACTTTCACTTTTGAAATCCGAGCAACAGCTCGGTATCGATTTAAAATTTGAAACTCGGTTATATCAATATTTTGCACTGATGTAAACATTACGACACTCGGTCTCGCCGACACCCCGTAATACATCCAAATCCCACGCATGCTTTGGTTGGGGTTGAGGCTCGTCCACGTCACTTCAGCAAACATGATATGACGGGTCCCGATATCCCCCGAATACGAAATAAACAAATCGGTTGGGGCCATTCCATAATCGAACTCTGACGAAGTTCGGTGAACTCTATTTGTTTTATGTACGGCTCGGAATGTGTTAAGTTTTGCGAATTCCTAATAAGTTCGCATGTCGACTTACGC
>CACSLK010019758.1:8404483-8423447 GCA_902706635.1 Striga hermonthica
TTATCTTGCTGGGAAGTTTTATACTTCTGTCATTGTTCTCCTCTTTTCATTTATAATAAATTTGTGTGTCCATTCCCCTTTTTTAATTATCTGATCCTTTACTCCTATCATTGTCTGTATCTCAAAGAGGTAAAACTTTAAGTATAACTTGTGAGCGCTTTATAGGCCCAAGCAAAAATCAGGCTGGGTAGATTAAATCATCGCAGATTCAGGGCCGCTCTGATACAATGTTACAAACATTAGTGTTTTGGACAATTGATACAATCACAGTATGAAGATGTCCATATATGGACATAGTGCCTTTAGTATATATGGGTTGTGCCTATAATATAATTAAAAAAAACCTTAAGATTATATTTATAATTGCAAAAAAACATAAAACATCCTAATTAGGATTATAATTTTCCTTTCACATTGATATAGGACTTTCTAATTTTACTTATTTACTACCAGATTGTACTTCTCATAAATGATTTAAGAGTAGAATTTATCCCGAAAAGCTATCTCAAAGGGAGACACTACACATACTTGTACACAATAAGTGCCCAATAATTGTGGGGACAAACATAAGATCACTTCCAACCAAAGAAACTTGGGTTTTCTGATACTAGAAATGCGGTTGGGTGAAACTAATCCCTAAAGCTACTTTCAAATGGAAAGGGAGCTCAACTCACACTTATACACAATAGCGGGATGGTTGGAGTAAATTATATTTGGGGCGTGTTCACCCATCCAACTTGGGGTTTATAATCTTTTATAATAGACTTAGGACATGTAATGGCTTTACTTAGAATGTGATTAAAATACGTTCTCCCAAATGGAGACGTCGCGTTTCATTCATATGGCGAAAGAAACCGACTACTAAAATCATTCGACGGGAATTTGGTTTGGCTTATGAGAATTAATGAATTTTAAACCCTATGTTGAAAATTGTAACCTTCCACACTATCGTGGCTTGCGAGATTCACGGTGTTTTGAAATGTCGGTGAATTTAAATGAATACTCCCTCCTATTCATTATAAATGTCGTTTTGACATTTTTGATTCATCCATTTTGTTATGTATCTAGACATATTAATGTCTAGATACATAACAAAATGGATGAATCACAAAAGTCAAAACGACATTTATAATGAACAGGAGGTAGTATTATTTAGAGGGATCAATATTTAAGTTTAAATTCAAAGTGCAATATTAAAAATTGTCTTTTAATCCGTTATCCGTTATTATCAAAACAAACAAACTTGTTGGTCTCAATTACATTGACTTGAAAAGGAATTTGGTCATTGTGTTGACCACTAATGGGGTACAAGTTCTTACTCTCGGAGCTCTGTTCGGACTAGCCTGAAGAGGGCATCACAGATTAAAAGAATTACGGGAATGATATCACTTCCTAGTGTTAGAGAAGTATTTTCAGAAGTACACAGGGAAGAAAGTCGAAAGAAAGTCATGATGGGAATGCAAGATGTCTCAATAAACCTTTTAGAACCAGAAGGTTCGGCCCTTGCAGCACGAGCATTAATCCTCACACTAATCCTCACACTGGTGATAAATCTCGAAGAACACTGGTGTGAGCACTGCAAAATCAACTTTCTGGAAAATTCATGAAAAACCAGTAGACGGGAAGCCTAATCGACCCAATCGTTACAAAGAAAATCGAGCCACCCGGCAACATTAACTGAAGATAAACCAAGTGCTTTTAGCAAAGAACAAATGGAAGTTCTTCAGCAAATGTTGATTCCAAACTTGTTGCACCCTGCGGGTGCTTATAAAGGAACAAACATGGTGGCACAACAAGGTACACTCTCTAGAGCTCTCGCGGAAAATTCAATCGAAACCGACTGGATTATTGATCCAGGAGCATTTGATCACATGACGGGATATGCCACACTTCTTCGTGATTATTTTCGTCATAAGAGTAACGCTCGCGTTAAAATTGCTACTGGTTCCTTGTCCCTGATTTTGGGAAGAGGTTCAGTGCAGTTGACGAAGGATATCATATTGGCATTAGTGCTTCACCTTCAAAATTTCAATTGCAATTTAATCTCAATTAGCAAAATCTGTTATGACCTTCATTGCGTGGCCAAATTTCTCCCAAACTTGTGTGAATTTCAGGAAATGGAATCAGGGAGGACGATTGGATGTGAGGCCTCTACATTTTCAAGTGTTGGAATAATCAAACTGGACAGGCTCCTGGCAAAGTCTCCCTTAAGGCGTTTAAGTTTGTCCACTTCTTAGTCTTTTCCTTCTAAAAGTGTTGGTCATGTAGATGAAATTATGCTTTGGCACAATTGTCTTGGCCATCCCAATATCATGTACTTGGCGAAAATTTATCCTAATTTATTCGTCAATAAAATCCAAAGTCGTTCTATTGTGAAGCTTGTCAGTTCGCTAAACACACTCGAGCTATTTTTTCTCGAGCACTTTATAAGCCAACTGATCCATTCTCCTTGAATCTTAGTGATGTATGGGGGCCATCAAGAGTGAAAATCTTACAGGTGCATGTTAGTTTGTTTCCTTCATAGATGATCATGCGCGACTCATTTGGGTATATTCCTCATGAAAGAGAAATCTGAAGTTTGTCAATATTTCAGAAGTTTCACTTGATGATTAAAAAGCAGGTCTAAACGCAGATCCAAGTCCATAAAACTGATAATGCTCATGAATATTGAAATCATATTTGCAAACTTATCTCTCAAACCACGACATCATACACATAACTTATTGTGTCGATACACCTCAACAGAACAAAGTGGCAGAGAGGGAAAATAGTCACCTACTTGACGTAGCCCGAGCCTTGACTTTCTCATCTCATGTGCCTAATTTGTATGGGGAGAAGTTGTCCTTACATCAACGTATCATATTAGTAGAATGACATCTAAGGTTCTTAAATTTCACGTCCCTATCATGTTCTATTACAAAAATATCCGCACACCAGGTTTGTTGCATACGATATATTCCAATAAAAATCTTTGGTTGTTCAGCCTTTGTGCATATCTGTCATCCAAGCCAAAGCAAATTAGACCCAAGGTCTATCAAGTGTGTATTTATAGGATACTCATCGACTCAGAAAACCTGTAACAAAAAGAGTTTATTCTTCAACGGATGTAACTTTCTTTGAGCATGAGTCATTCTACCCAAAACCTGATATAGAGGGGGAGGACATGAGGGAATATCTATTTTGGGAATCTTTCATTGTTCAAGATTCAGCCATTGAATTTGAGACTACAATATTAACAATCGTGCATCTGACCAAATGACATCTCTCACGCACTGTAATGACTCTGATCCGAGCCCTAATGCTATCAACATTAACACAGGAGACGAAGATTCTAATCCTGAAATTAATGTTGCTCCTGCTCCTGCTCCTATTGTTGAAAAAGTGATATTGCTATTTCTTTGAGGAAAGGGGTCAGACTTGCACCATGCATCCCATTGGAAATTTTGTGAACTATGATAGGTTTTCTTCCACTTACAAAGCATTTGTTACAGTCCCCGATAGTGTACAGGTCCCTAAATCGATTCAAGAAGCCCCTTAGTCATCCGCAATGGAAAATGCAGTGCATGAGGAAATTATGGCACTCGAAAAGAACGACACTTGGGTACTCTATGATCTACCTTTGAGGAAGAAATCTGTTGGGTGTAGGTGTACTTTTACCATCAAGCAAAAGCCGGCAGGAGCATTGAAAGGTTAAAAGCATGTCTTGTTGCAAATGGATTCACTCAATCATACGGTATTGATTATCAAGAAACTTTTGCACCTGTGGCAAAAATTAACACTCAAAATTTTACTTGCAGTTGATGCAAATAACGATTGGCCTCTATACCAATTAGACGTAAAAAAACGATTTCCTGAATGATTACTTAAACGAAGAAGTTTATATGGAAGTGCCTACTGGAATGGGAAGTGTTGGAAGCAGGAACAAGATACGAAAATTGCAAAAGTCACTCTATGGACTTGAACAAAATCCACGAGCATGGTTTGACAGGTTTGCAAAATCCATGATAAAATATGGAAATATTCAATGCCAGGTTGACACGTTGTTTGTAAAGCATTCACTAGATAGCTATCTTAATCGTGCACGTGGATGATATCATTATTACCAGTGACTTTGTTGAAGAACTGGTAAGTTCGAAAAAAATACTTAGCTCGGGAATTTGAGACCAAAGAGCCTGGTAATTTGAGATACTTCCTTGGAATTGAAATTGGAAGATGAAAGGACGGAATTGCACTAACACAAAGGAAGTATACATTACATTACTAAAGGAAACTGGTATGTTGGGCTGCAAACCGGCTTTATACTCCTATGGATTCTAATAAGAAGATAAGAAACAAGGATGACAGCGCACCAGTTGACAAAGGGAAATACCAGCGCCTTGTGGGTCGTCTAATATACCTCTCTCATACCCGAACTGATAATTGTTTTGCTGTAAATACAGTGAGCCAATTCATGAACAACCCTACCGAATAACACATGGAAGCTGTTTATAGAATTTTAAGATATCTTAAGCTAACTCCTGGGAAAGGTCTCATTTTCAGGAAAAGTCATAGCCGAGATATTGAAGTGACTATTGCTGCACACTATGGTGAAATGTTTCAGACAAGCGGTCATGCTGCTATTTTGGGGGAATCTTGTCACTTGAGGTGCAAAAATAAAGCAGTTGTGTCACAAAATAGTGCTGAATCTAAGTTTAGATCATTTTCCCTTGGCACATGTGAAGGAATTTTGATTCAAAGACTCTTAAATGTTCTCAATGTGACAAAACAGCGGGGCCAGTCAAACTATTTTGTGATAATCAGGCTGCGATTAGCATCTCATAAAATACAGTTTTCACCTTGTTCCTTCAGCGCTCCTCATCTGGCATCATTATTTTGTTGCTCTATATTGACGAAATGATTATCACAGAAAATTATGTCTCCAACATTTCCGATTTACAAGATTATCTTCGTAACCAGCTTTGCTACTTTTTGGATCTTGAGATCTCCGATTCCTCTTATGGCTTCTATTTGTCTATGCCTCTAATCTTCTTGCTCGGGCCGGTCTCACTATTTTCAAACATCTTCCACACCTCTTATTATATGGTCACCTTACTCCACTTGATGGTTCTCTTCTTGAGGATCCTACATTATATCGTCAGCTTGTAGTGAGTTTGATCTATTTGACTATCACTCGGCCTCATATAGCTCATGATGTTCATAATGTGAGTCAATTTATGGTTGCCTCGAGAACCACTCATCATTCGGCTACATTTTGCACATCCTTTGCTCGATCCGTTCTTTCTTGACACTTAGCTGCTATTTTGATGCAGATTGGGCTAGCCCTACTGATGTCGCTTCACTACTAGGTTCTGCTTCTTTCTGGGTGATTCACTTGTCCCCTTGGTGCATTAAGAAACAAACCTTGGTTTGGTTTTCAAATCAAGTGATGAGTCTGAGTATCGTGCTCCTCGTGATTCCAACTCCGAGCTATTGTGGTTGTGTCGGCTACTTGTTGATCTCGATGCACCTCAGACATCGTTTATTGTTCTATATTGTGATAGTGAGATTGTGATAGTTGGAGAGCTATAAAGATGTCTCATAATGATACCTTTCATAAGCTCGCACTAAGCATAATCATATTGAATGTCACTTCATTCATTCGATAATATGTTGCCATGGGATTGCACACCTTATTTCGGTCTCCTCTATGAATGGAACAATAAAGTCTTCACGAAGTCTCTCCTTCCCGGTCGCTTATAGTTGTTTCTTAGCAAACTCAAGTTGATCTCCACTATACCACCTTGTATTTGAGGGGGAGTGTGCTAGTTATATATTTGAATATTTCAGTATTGTTGTATTCTAGGCTAGATTAAGGCCTACCTTATGTTTTTATATATGTGTACATATGCCTTTGTGAATGCATTACATAATTTTTCCACAATTCTCACATACGCATACAAATTACAGATCGACAACAAAAGCCACAGACACCATCTTACAAATTAAACTACTCAAAGTACAAGAAAAAATTAGGAATTTACATTATTCACATTTTCCTGCAAATGATTCTAACTACAAAAACTCAACCCAAATGCAAAACATGAACCGTTAAAACAAGCAATTAGCAACACAAAATTCACATCCTCAATTAAAAGAACGAAGAATGAAGGAGGAGATAGAGGAAGGAAGGGAGATTTTATTATCATCGAAACTGAAAAATGCTCTTGTAACATCAAACTAATCAGTGAAAGGTTAATGGGAAAAATTCATAAAATTTTCACGCCGCCTAAGGAAAATAAAAAACAATCATACCGGAGAAAACAAGCAGAGATGGTTGATTAGAGGTGCAACTTGTGGTAGCCGAGTGATAGTTGTGAGTGTTTTTTCTAGCGGGCGCCATTAAAGAGAGATTTCTTGTCACCGGAAAAAATGGATGACGATTGAGAGAAAATGGGAATTGAATACGACAATGGGTTTGCCTTAGCGCGTTTATAAGGGAACGAGTATCTGATAAAGGCTCGAAAAGAGGGGTTCCCAAGCAAGTATCCGCCATATCCACCCGAATCCTCTGCTTTCATTCCAATGGCGACCGATAAAACAAAGAGTGCTGAAAGCCACTGGATTTACTTTGCTATTTTCACCGGGTGTTGTTATTTGTCGCCCCAAATTACTACTTACAAAATTATAAATTTACAAAAATATCCTTATAGTAAAAAAAAGTTAATGGAAAAAAATGCATTCAAACGTCCAGAAGCTAAGCTTGTAAGCCAGAGAATCGTCTAGAAGCTAAGCTTCTTAGCCACAGAAACATCCAGAAAGGAAGCCCGACTGTGAAGACAAACGTCCAAAGTCTAAGCTAAGAAGCCAACCAAACGTCCAAATGCGAAGCCCGTCTCTAAAGAGAAACGTCTAAATAAGAAGGGGCAACACATCTAAAACTTTTACATTGCAAGCTTACTATGATGTAAAACGTCTAAATAGAAAGCTTTAGGGCCTGAGAAACGTTCAGAGGCGAAGCTTATAAGGCAGTCAAACGCCCACATGGATGCTCTCATGTGTAAACAAACGTCCAGAAGCTAAGCTTAAAAGTCAGGTAAACGTCTATGATGGAAGCTTCACTGTGAAAACAAACGTCCAAAAGTAAAGCTTAGAAGTCCAGTAAACATCTAACCAAAAAGCTTGAAGTCATGTTAAACGTCCAGGAGTTAAGCTTAAAAGAATACCAAACGTTTTCCTTGAAGCTTGCATATGAGAGTAAATGTCTAGAAGCTATGCTTGGTAGCTACGCAAACGTCCAACATGGAAGCTCCACAGAAAACAAATGTTACCGTCCCAGCAGGAAGCTTAAGTCCCTATGGAACGTATGATAGTTAAGCTTAAGTACCTATAGCATTTCTCTTATAATATATACTTATTTTTAATAATAAAATCGTAATCATATTTAATAATGATAAAATATTTTTTTTAATAGAATCATATTTAATTATATTTAAATAGAATCGTAATTTTTTATTAATTTATAGATAATTCTCATAGTTATGAATAGATCTCACTTAGGCCATTAGTCCAACAGAAAAGACCTCGTTCTTTAGTGAATCAAAGTAGAGGTGTATATTTTTTAACGAATCAAAGTAGATGTATTGTATGCACATTAATTTTTATATTTTACGGGTTTAGATCATGGCCATGGGTTGGTCCGGCCCGGCCCAGAAGTTGGATCTAGCAGTTGGATCTCCAACGGTCAAAAGTTTTTAACGACTCGGGTTGCCAACAGTCCAATACCGGGCCACGACCCGAGTTGACCCGGTCAACAGATTAAAAAATAAAGGAAAATATGGTGGACCATCTCGTGGGCCGACCTGGACCCGACCCACCTGGTGAAATTTTTTTGCACATGAGGCCATAATTTTTCCAGTCAAACTACGGGCCGATTAGATTGATTTGGGTCGAATTGGCGAGAGGGGTCATCCCAACGTCGTGACTAGTATGATGAACCCGTAAGATATAAACAGGAATATGCATACAAAAACCCTATCATAAGTGTCTAAATAACAATTCTATATCCTTTTAAAGATTTGTTGCATGGGTTGATGTTAGGTTGATTATTGCAAGATACGTGGGAAAGTAGTTTGGGTGATATGAGGAAAAAAATCAAATTATTGAGAAAGCTTTCACATTGGAAGTTTCTGGGTACTAATAGCTTTGTTTAAAGAAGTTTGTTGTTGTTCTAAGCTTTCTTCTGGGATGTTTGTTTGGATTCAAAGCATAGTTATCAGACGTTCCATAGGGCTTTAAGCTTCCTTTTGTGACGTTTACTTTACTTCCAAGCATAGATATAGGACGTTTGCTTTCACAGAGGAGCATCGGTTTTAGACATTTGTTTGGCCACCAAGCATAGCTTCTGCACGTTTTCTTTCATATGCAAGCTTCAGTGTCGAAAGTTTCAGGTGACCACAAGCTTTCCAGTTAGATGTTTACTTGACGTCCAAGCTTAGCTCTTGGACGTTAGGTTTCACAGTAAAGCTTCCTTGTTGAACGTTTGGCTTCAAAGGAAGCATTCATATAGGACGTTCGGCATGCTTTTAAGCTTCACTTGTGCGCGTTTCACCTTGCTTCAAGCATTCGACATAGACGTTTCCCTGTACAATAAGCTTTCAATTTAAAAGTTTTAAATGTGTTTCCCCTTGACATTTAGACGTTTCTCTTCAGAGTCGGGCTTCGCATTTGGACGTTGGTTGGGCTTCTAAGCTTAGTTGTTGGACGTTTGCGTTCACAGTTGGGCTTCCATTCTGGACGTTTATTTGGCTGTGAAGCTTAGCTTCTAGACGTTTGTTGGGCTTCCGAGCTTAGCGATAGACGTTTGAATGAAATTGTTTCAGTAACTTTTTTTTTTACCACAAGAATATTTTTGTAAATTCATCATTTTTTATTATTATTTTCGGGCGACAAGTAGTAATTTGGGGCGACAAATAGCAGTCCTGTTTTCACCCCGGCGTCAATTAATAAATTAACTTTTTCACCTCAACATCACATGAAAATAATCATAAATTCTATGGTGCCACATGTGGCACGTGTTATGGTGCCACATATGGCACCATAGAATTTCTGTGAAAATAATTGGGAAAGTGTGAAGATTGAAGATAATTGAACAAGTGCGAAATAATTATGTTATGAACTATACGATAGAAATGTGAAGAATGATAAAATGCAAAATATTTATGTGATAAATTATGTGATAGACGGAATTAATTGCGAAATAATTATGCGACAAGCAGACGAACCTAATTGAATAAGTGTGAATTATTTATGCATACACTATGCGCGATAGAGAGACAAAAGTTAATCAAGCAAGTGTTATCTCATTATTCGATTAAATAGGCGAAAGACAAGATAAAATAACTGATAATAGAGCAAGTGCGAAATATATATGTGATAAGATATGCGACATATAGACAAAAATAATTGAGCAAGCGCGAAATAATTATGCTATGAACTACATGACAGAAAATCGAAGATAACTGATAAAGTGCGAAATATTTATGATATAAACTATGCGACAACATACGAAATTAATTGTTAAAGTGCGAAACAATTATGGGATAAATTATGCGACAAACATGCGATGTTAATTTTGTGTGATTACTTATATGATACACTATGTGCCAGAAATGAAAAGTTAATCGAGCAAGTGTGATCTTATTAATCGACAACTAGCAAAAATGATAATCGAGCAAGTGCAATCTCAATATCGATACGATAGATGAAATACATGTGAAGTTATAATCGAGAAAGTGAGATCTCATTATGGGATGAATAAGGCGAAGTTTGAGCAAGTGCGAAAGAATTATACGATAAACAATGCGATAGAAATGAGAAGATAATTGAACAAGTGTGATATAACACATGCGACAAATAGGCGAAGTTAGTTGAGGAAGTGCATAAAAGTTATCTTATGAACTATACGAGATATATGCGATAAACATGCAGAGAATTGTGTGAATAGTTCGGTCAATCGCAGGTCTGTCTCATTTTAGTCGGAGATCAGTTTCTTGCACCTGTTTTTACATTTTTCCAGCTTTTCTTCAATTATCAACTTTTCGTGTAAGTCTGAGACGGTGTTTCAGCCGAAAAGGTAGGTTTTCATGAGAGTAGCATGTGCTGTAATTGCTGCATACATCCTCTTGAAGTTATCTACTGAGAATCTCCACTATTCTGCCTAGATGTTGAGGAAATAAACAGTTTCCTCACCCTATGGTTGGAGACATAAAGTGTTTCCTTATCCAGTGCACCCATGCGGAGAGTTGGGGCATGAGACTTGCATCCAGTCGAGAACCCTCCCGATGGCTTGACATTTGTGTGTATATTAAAAGCTCAGCTTTTTGATGACACTATTCCTTTTTGAATGAAAATCAATTTTGATTAAATAGATCTACGTTCTAATGTTTACAATTTGATAGACATGGTTCATTACGGATGGCCAGAATATCATACTATCAGCTACTTGTACAACATAAACAATTTGTTCACAACATAGATGAAATTGAACAGCCGATCGCAAACAGTTGTAATGTATAATGGGTCAGTTGATCTTGAATGATGAATTACACTAGTGCATCTCGGATGTATTGAATGGATCCCAGAGAGGATAACTTTGTTTTATACTGACCAAGTAAATGAATATAGTGTTTTCTTAACCCATAAGATAATAACGGACACGTCCACTCAGTAATTGCGACTTTGATTCACTAAAAAGTGAGATTCATTCTACTGGGTCAATAGTCTAGGTGATTTTGGTAGTAATGTTGTTTGTATGATGTGTCATTCGATTATTTACAATCACCGTGTGCGTTAGTTTGATGATGTCCCCAAAGTGAGCTCAAGAAAGATTGTTATGTCAAGCCCGACCGGCAAATTTATTTCCGATATAATAATAAAGATTTGAGTGGTATTAGATTCGGTTCAAGAAGTTAATTAATTATATTGTCAGTAATAAATTTAATTGATGGACATTATGTCTTAAACATGGGGAGGTAAATCGAATAATTATTATTGGAGCCTCAACTGTAATTTGAACGCTAAATGAGGAGTGCAATAAGATTTCTTTAGTGGACTGAAATATTATTCATGTTTGAGTTGAGTGGGTTTGGCCCACAGTTAGACCCATACTTGAGATGCACATATTTAACACCTCATTATAGTCCACGTCGTATTCTATAAATATATTGCATCTCTTGAGATTTCAGAGAGGTTCACGCATAGTAACACGCCCAATATATGCCAACATATCTTAAGAATCCCAATCGAGATATCTCTGAGATCGCTTTCCACCACGATGAATGCAGAAGGTGTTGGGTCATGCAACAGAAGATCCGAGGTAAACTGAGGCAGAAAATCACAATATATAGTTAGGGTCAGAACTTACAGTTTAAAATTTTGCCGACTCTGAGATATTTCTGATTTCTGTTAATCGAGATCGTTTAAAATTCCTCGAGTCGCATGCGTGGAGTATCTCTAGGAGTGACCTTGATATTACTCGATCGCACGGGGTGCTGCATGTCCATGTGCAGGTCGCAGTCGGGCACTGTCGTGCAGCGTGTGGTCAAGGCTGGCGTTGTTCGAGTGTGTTGCGCAGTCGGGTGCTGACACTGCTGAGGTCGCGCGCTCGTGTGTCGCGAGTGCTGTGCGAATCGCAGGATCGCACTATCATGGGCGAAGCATGTTGCGGTGCACAGATGGAGTGCACGGCCATCACACGAGGCACTGCGCACAGGAGCTGACTTCATGTG
This sequence comes from Striga hermonthica, assembly GCA_902706635.1. Classification (NCBI taxonomy): domain Eukaryota; kingdom Viridiplantae; phylum Streptophyta; class Magnoliopsida; order Lamiales; family Orobanchaceae; genus Striga; species Striga hermonthica. The sequence continues at coordinate 8,416,249 of CACSLK010019758.1, forward strand.
CAATTTGTTTTTTAGGGCTGCGGATGGGTGCTGCGAGCTGCGGGTGCCGGTAGCTGCGAGTGGCGTGTGGCGACTCTGGTTATGATATCAGTGATGCCTGGGGATCGTCCTCTCCAAAGTTGGTGATGATCGAACAATCTTCGGGGTTGAATATATTCGTCGGGATGCAAAATATAGAACTTACGATCTTTTGTTGTATCTCCTTTACACTGTCTCCGAGTAGTCTTTGTGGTGCGACTAAACAGAACTCCCAATTCTCACAATCTACGACTCACGATTTTTTTTATCTCTTTTCAAAACCTCAAAAAATGTGGTGGTGTGTGTTATGGAGGAGTCATGGAACTTTGTGTATTTGTAGACTACAACAGACATCCTAAGGAAGTGCTAAATATGACCGTAATAGTTGATTTAATTGATATGTGTTTTATTACGTCCATATATGCATGCTAGTTAATTTGTTGCTTTAATGCATGTGATTAATTATTAATTGCAAAATTAAAAAATCCTAATTAAGTTACTAAGTTGAGGAGGAGATTTAAAATCTATATCTATATAAAGAGACAACATATTTACTAAAATAGTAACAAGACAAGTCAACCAACATTTATTGCATTATATTTTTGGCAGTTTTTTTTTTAAATTATTCTTAAAAAATCAACCAGCTATATATGCACCATAAATTCATGAGTTTTGTGGATATAATTTAGGTAAATTTCGAAATGCTTAGAATTTCGCAAAAGTAAAAATTCTTTCTCAGTTTTTATTTAAAAAAACTAATAATTACCATAAAATCAGGTATTTCGAATTAGGCAAAATACTATCACATATATCTTTTACTAATTGCAACAGGTTAATTGTATATTAAAAAAATCAGATTGCATAGAAATAGTGTTAAATTATGTAAAATTTGGCATGACGATTTTGTAAAAGTGAAAATTTTCTTATTTTTATTAAAAAAAATATGTTTGCCATAAAATTGAGAATTTTAAATTTAGCAAAACACGATAACATGCATGTTTACCTAATTGCAACAGATCATTTTTATTAAAAAAAAAATTGGATTGCATAGATATTGGGTCCAATTTCAAATTGAAAATTACAATTTCAAATTGAAAATTACAATTTAAAAATCTCTTATCATTTGACTATTACTTTCTTTAGTTTGGATTTTTTTTTAAATATAAAATAGAGTCAGATAATATTAATTTGCAATTCAAAATGAAATCGAATTGGAACATTCGAAAAGTTTGAATTTTGTTTAGTCCTCCAGAATACATTTGATTACATACACTTATTTGTCCTTATCACCCCAACGAATCATGTAACAACTCAGTCAACCCGTGGTAGGATATTGTCCGCTTTGGGCACGCTCACCCGCACGATTTTGCCTTTGGGAGCTAGCTCACCAAAACACGTCCTACTAGTGAAGGTATCCATAGCCACTTATAAGGCATGATTCGTTCTCCTTCACAACCGATGTGGGATACTACAATCCACCCTCCTTGGAGGGCCAGCGTCCTCGCTGGAACATGGTCCGGGTACTGGCTCTGATACTACTGTAACAGCCCAGCCAACCCGTGGTAAGATATTGTCCGCTTTGGGCACGCTCACCCGCACGGTTTTGCCTTTGGGAGCTAGCTTACCAAAACGCGTCCTACTAGTGAAGGTATCCACAGCCACTTATAAGGCATGATTCGTTCTCCTTCACAACCGATGTGGGATACTACAAATCACACCCTTACAAAATAAATAATGATTGCATACACTTATAAAATATCATATATATATCCTGCTAAATAATTAATTTATTTATTTTAAATTTTTCTCGAATCCTAATATAATTTGTGGTGATAGACGATGTACCAAAAGACCAAACAAATAATATTGTTTACAAGGATGTGCTTAATAATATATAAGTTACATTTTATTTATTCCAATATATGCATTTTACGTTCTTCCAATCATCTAATCATCCAAATCTAAATGTTTACCTTAATAAAACTAGCTCGTGCATCGCACGGGTACCGTACTAGTTAAAGTTAATATTAAAAAAATCCTAAGGTCTCCATTACCGATTTGTGGTGATGCAATTATTGGCCAGGTGGACCTCCCCAATGGCAGATATATTCAAAATTAATTGTAAGATGACTAGAAAAATTTTTGTAACGACTACCATAGGAATTATTATTGAGCATATGCTCCCCAACATAGGACATATAATCAAAAAATAATTTTCTTAGGTTTGGGTCACTTAGAACATAACAAAAGAACTCCTCCCAACGGAGTTGATGGACTTTTATTATGTGGAAAAAAACTGACTATTAATTTTGTTTACCACGAATTGGGTTTTGGCTTCTAGGAGTTAATGGATATTTTAAACACCATTCTCTTACAAATGATGAGCGAGCGTAAGTCGCCCAATGTGCTTTCATAAATCTCGGTGTTATGAGATGTTGGTGAATTTAATTTAATGCTGTTTTGAAGATATCAATATTAACAAGTTAAATTCAATTATTTAATCTGTAAAATTTTTTCATGATTCTCAGATTATATTCAATATGTCTTTCAATCCGTTGTCTGTGATTCTAAAAGAAAACAAACTCACTGGTCCAAATTACACTAATTGGATGTGGAACTTAGATATAGTGCTGACAGCATAGTGGTACAAATTCGTGCTCACTCATGTCTATCCGGATGTCCAAATGATAACGCCCCAAATCATGAGAAAGAGGTGTACCAGAAGTGGATCAAGGCTGATGAGATAGCTCGCTGCTACATATTGGCCTCTATGACCAATGTGCTGGAGCACCAACATCACACCATGGGTGCTTATGAGATGCTTATTAATCTCAAGAATCTGTTCGGCCATCAGTCTAGGTAGCCTGACAATAGGCTACGAAAATTCTCTTGTCAACCACCATGGAAAAGGGCACTACCGTAAGGGTTCATGTCCTTAGGCTAATGGAGCATTTCAATGAACTAAAGGTCCTAGGAGGACAAATCAACGGGGAAACCCAGGTCGATATTATCCTCAATTCGTTGCCTAAGAGTTTTGACCAGTTTTGCCTAAACCACAACATGAATAAGATGTTTCTATGTTGGTAGAACTTTTCAAGGAACTCCAAGCGGCAGAAGGGCTCTTTCGACAGAATTCTCAAGCACTTGTAGTCGAGCAAGCTAGTCCTTCGACTTTTAGTCCCAAAAGGTTCAAGAAGAAGAGGCAACCCGCTGAGAAGGCTGGGAAAGTGCCAATGCCAACTATTGCTCCATCGACTAGACTATCGAGGAGGAAAAAGCCGAAGGGTAAGTGCCACCACTGCGGGAAGTCAGGTCACTAGAAGGCCAACTGCACCAAGAAAGGCAAGGAAGGCAATTCTTATTTTTTTTCGTAGAAACATGTTTATCAGTTGTGAATACCAGTACTTGGTGGGTAGACACTGGAGCCACTGATCATGTCTACAATTCCTTGCAAGGTTTCCAAGAAACCAAACGAATTAAGGAATTGGAGATTACTGTCTACATGGATGACGCTATGAAAGTTACAGTAGTTACAGTAAGAGGCGTTACTTTATATTTTCCTACTCGTAGTTTGGTTTTGAGACATTGCTTTTTGTTCTTTCATTTGGAAAGAATCTTTTTTCAGTTCTAAACTCGTTATTGATCGTTTTTCATTTTCATTTAGTGACAAGGTTGTTATTCGTTATGCGAAGCATTTCATTTGTGAGGGTTCATTAATAGGCAATTTATATGTTTGTAAACCAAACAATCTCAGACTGCAACAAAATGAACTATATAATACATTTGACTAAGTAAATTAAGAGGAAAGAACCTTCGAGAATGAATCAAACATATCTCTGGCACCTTAGAATTAGGCATATAAACCTTAGTAGGATTCAAAAGTTGGTATATAGTGGGTCTTTAGATCCATTAGAAGCTACATACCCTACGTGCGAGTCTGCCTTAGAAGGTAAGATGGCGGTCATTCACAGCCAAGGGGCGTAGGCGTGATAGTGTGCTAGAACTAATTCATTCCAACTTATGTGGCTCCATGTCAATCTAGGCTAGAGGAGGTTTCGAGTATTTTGACACATTCATTCTTGGTTACTCGAGATATGGGTACATTTACCTAATGCACCGCAAGTCTGAATGCTTCGAGATATTCAAGGACTATCAGACAGTTGTAGCGAAGCAACATGGTAAAAGTATCAAGTCACTTTAATCTAATCAAGAAGGCGAATAACTCTTAAGAGAATTTAGGACATATTTGTTGGAGGTTGGGATTGATTCCCAACTTACTGCACTCAACACGCCTTAGCATAATAGGGTAGTAGAATGAAGGAATATGACTCTTATGAAAATAGATAGGTCGATGATGAGTTATTCAGGTCTTCCTAGATTGTTTTGGGGAATGACTCTCGAAACAGTCGCGTACATTCTGAACTTTGTTCCATGAAATCAGTTGTTATTACTCATATTGAATTTTGGTAGGAGCGCAAACTCACTCTATCACACATTCGAATATGGGGTAGTCCAACACATGTCCTATGGCAAAATAATGAAAAATTGGATAAGAGTACGAAAGTATGACTGTTCATTGGCTAGCCAAAGGAGACGAAAGAAGCTTTATTCTATAGTCATGAGGATAAGAAGGTGATCATTAGTACGAACGCTAGATTCTCGGAAGAAGACTATATTATGAACCATAAGCCGCGAGTAGACTTGTCTTGGAAGAACTTATGGGAGAAAATGCTAGTTCCTTACCGACTGCGCAAGTAGATACATCACACACTACTGCAACACGCAGTACTGATCATGTACTTGTGCAAACAGTACCTCGTCACAGTGGGAGGGTTGTTAGGCAGCTCGATCAGTTTATGTTCCTTGGAGAGTCTCCGGACTTGGTGTCGAGTGAACCAGAATTGAACTCTTGGACATTTGACGAAGCACTCCAACAGAATGATGCAATATCATGGAAAAAACAATGAGTACATAGATAGAGTGAATGGACTCAAATCACGTCTAGGATCTTGTAGAACTACCCGATGTGGTATGACCTATTGGGTGTTCTACAAAAGAAAGAGGAGATTAGATGGGAATTTGGAATTCTTCAAATCTAGGCTTATTGCAAAAGGGTATACTCAGAAAGAGAGAATCAATTATGAGTAATCTTTCTTGCCATTAGCTATGCTTAAATCCATTTGGATTCTCTTAGTTATAGCCGCTCATATGGATTATGAGATTTGGCAGATGGATGTCAAGATGGCTTTCTTTAAAGAACGTCTTCAGGAAGACATCTATATGCAACAACCAAAGGGTATACTACAAAGGGCCGTGAGCATTCTACGTGCAAGCTAAATCAGTCTGTCTATGGACTGAAACAAACTTCTAGGTCCTAGAACATCCAGTTCAATGATGTGATCCAGTCGTACGGTTTCACTCAATGTTAGGATGAGCACTATGTGTACAAGAAGCATAGTGGGAACGTGGTGGTGTTTCTTATGTTGTACATAGATGATATACTCCTAATTTGAAGCGATAAGAGAGAATTTGTCAAACGTAAAGGTATGATTGTCTAAGAAGTTCGATATAAAAGATTTGTGTGAGGCAGGGCACATTCTTGGTATTAGGGTCATTAGAGAAGGTAAGAAGAGAATGTTGTTCCTATCCCAATATCCATACATAGATATTGTCTTGGACAAATTCAGAATGAAGAATTCCAAGAAATGATTGTTACCTTTTCGACATTGAATACTTCTATCTAAGGGGATTTCACCTACGACACCTTAAGAGTTATAGTACATGAAGGAAGTTCTTTATGCTTCGGTAATTGGAAGCCTCATGTATGCAGCGTTGTGCACAAGGCTCAATATCAGCTAAGATGTAGGCATCGTGGCTAGATATCAAAGTAATTCAGGTCCAGGATATTGGTCTGCAGTGAAACATATACTCAGGTACCAGAGAAGGACTAAGAAGTACATGTTATTTTACCGTACAGACAGCTTGCTACTGTTGGGTTATACCGATTCTGACTTCCAGTTAGACCAGAACGATAGTAAATTTATCTCAGGTTATGTGTTTAAACTGGAAGATGAAGTCATTTCACGGAGGAGTGTCAAACAGAAATGTGTGGCAGATTCCATCATGGAAATCGAGTATGTCTCAACTTCTAAAGTAGAGAAAGAGGCAATATGGCTTAGAAACATTTTGGTGAACTTACTGATTTCGAGTTTACCATAGGTTGTCACAATTTATTGTGATAACAGTGGTGTAGTCGAAAACTCAAGGAAACCACGAGCTCACAAGGCCAGTAAATACATAGAGCGCAAATACCACCTAATACAAGGGATCAAAGGGAGAGGAGAAGTCGAGGTTGCGAAGATTGCAGTGGAGGACAACCTAGCTGATCCTTTCACGAAGAGTCTACTGGGGAACGTCTTCGCCAGACACGTGGAAGGAATGAGAGTTAGATGTGTGGTACCAAGATTGACATAGGTCTTTTATAATAAGAATAGAAAAGATATTACTAGAAAAGCATAAGCTTTAAGTGTAAGTAGGAGATTGTTAGTGTATATACTGAAATCTTAGGTTTAGATGTTAATTACACTATTTATGTTGAATGAGAATTCATGTTTGATTAAATAAAGATCTATGTTCTATTTTTTTACATTTAGGTAAATGGTTCATCATGGATGGACGAAAGATCATTTATCGGTTACTGTAAAATTAAGAGAATTAATTAGTTCACAATCTCGATGGAAATCGAAAAATCCATCGGAGTGGTTGTAGTGTGGATGGTACAGTAGTCTTGACTGATTAGTCACACTAGTACACATTGTTGTATTGAATGGATCCGAGAGAGGAGCAGTCCGTTTTATACTAAATTTGACGTACGAACTAGGCCTCGACTAATTAATGCATTCTCTTAACCCGTAAGATATAAACAAACACATATATGTTGAAGCCATGGCTTTGATTCAACAAAGTGGGGTTTATTGTTATAGATTAATAGCTATCTGCTTTAGGAAGTGAATCCTGCCTCACATGGTGTGTTGTTATAATGTTTTCGGTCACCGTGCACTTCACAAAGTTGAGGATTGATAATGTCCCCGAAGTGTGTTCAGAATGAATATCATGTTAAACCTTGCAGGTGGATTAAGTTCTGACATAATAATAATAATAATAATAATAATAATAACAAT
>CACSLK010019758.1:8469766-8482975 GCA_902706635.1 Striga hermonthica
TTTTTATGTGTTTATTTGGTTCATTTTTAGAATTTCCTAGTCCATTATGTTGTGTTTGCACGCTTTGTATTGTGTCCGTTTCCGTGGATGATGAATTGGAATTCCCAAATTTTGAAACCAACTTGCTGTCAGCAAATCAAAAGCTTAATTGCAAAGTCTTTATATGTTATGCATGACTCTGTTGTGATATTCGATTCATACTGTACTCGAAAAATTTCTCCACTTGATATAGTAGGCTTGATTGAGAACTCTAATGCAAGTGTGAGCGTCTTGGCCCGGTTTGGGGTAGATTAATTTTTATCCTCGCCGGTAGAACGCCGAAACCTGCAAATAACTCTCACACCGGGGGTTGTGTACGGTGAAGAGCCTTCGATGCTTAAGTCAGTATGTGTATGAGTATACTGAAGAGAGTAATGGAAAAATCTTGTTAAGGAAGAAAGGCTCACCCCCTTTGTATAAGAGTGATATACCTGGCCTAGAGCTGCCCGGATTTGGTGAGTTGGCTGCCTAAGCTGCCCGTCCGTACTCTGAAATACCGCGCGCATGTCAGAGGTGGCGTGGGACGTTGGGAGTTGTCAGAGGTGGTTGTCGCTATCAACCAATGTGTTCTCGATACGTGTCCTTCTGCACATAGAGTGAATATTCTTTTGAAATTCCGTTAGAGGCTCTTACACGCGCATGTGACTAGGCCGATCCATAAAGTGTTAAGTCCGCGAAGTGGTCGACCTGTTGAGGTGGACTAAACTGCTCGATCGTTTACCTGGTCGAATGATGGATTGGTCGACTGGTTGACTGGTCGACTGGTTGACTGATCGATTTTCTCGCCACTCGGCTCGGTTTTCTCACGGTATAGCCTCTTCGACCGGTTCAGCAGACCGATTTAGCCTTGTGGGTATAATATCTTATAACATCTAGTCCCCCCCACTCTGGTCGAGTCTGAATGACTCGATCTAAGAGTGAATTTGTGCACGTTGTTCTCCTGGGTTGTATTTCATTCGATATCGACCATCCGATGAGTTTCCCGCTCACTTTTTCAATTAATTCTTCTTTAATTTCCAGAAATAAAGTCGTCTGTCACACGTCCTTTCTGTCGCGCCTGCTTTTCTGCCACGCGTCACTTCTGCCGCATTTGTCAGGTACTTTAATGATTACGCCTCCTCGTGTCTCGTACTTTCTTGAATCCCGCACCCTTTAATTCCTCTAACCGTTCGATTTTATCCTCCATCTAACGGCGCTCCCTCTTCCACGTCTTGTTGAGTCTCCATATAAAACCAACATTTAGTAAATTTTCGGACTTTTTCTACTTTTGCACTCCCAAACTCTCTTGCATTCAAAAATTTCTCTGCAAACCCTAGCTTTTTCCTCGTGGTGATTCCCCTTGCTATCCACAGGCTCTCTCAATCCCTTCATCTGCAACTATGAGTAAGTTGTTCTTTGCTTGAATTTATGTTTCTTGTGCCTTGGATTCGTGCATTTTTTAATTTTTCGAATTGGGTATTTTGAATTCGCTGACTGGGTATTCTGAATTTTGTGTGTTGGGTATCTGTCTTTGCGTGTTAATCTTTGTGAATTTTGTTCCCCTCTTCAAAATCTTCTGAAACTCCCGTTCTTCTTCCTCGATTTCTTCAAAATTGCCTCCTCTTAGAACCCTGATTTCTGAAAGTCTCTCGCTTTTGTTTTGTTTTTTCAGATTCTGCTACTTCGACCACCTCCTCTGATTCGATTTAAGAAGTCCCTTTCGCTCCTAACATTGTTCCTATCTCCATTCTTCGTCCCGGCGAGACCGTTCCTACTATCATCTTTATTGCTCGTGTTTCTTCTCCTAACTCCGGAGATAGTATGGACAATATTCCCCTTTGCCGTCGTCGACCCGCCTTTGGCTCAATGGATGAGCCGGAGGACGAGGACGAGCTTGATGTTGTCCCCCTCTCTTTTTGAATTTACCAATCCCTCTCCTGCTACCGTAAATCCCTCTTCTTCTCAAGCTGTTCCTCCCAATTTTTCGACCAATCCTTCCTCTCCTCCCCAACCTGGTGCTTCTAGGTCTCCTCCCAAAAAACCTTCGACCAAAAACCCTTCCCAAGCCTCCACGAGGATTCCCTCTTCTACTTCTCTCTCCGTCAATTGGTACAAACCCGAAAAGATCGGCCGACCTAATGGTTGGGTGTTCTGTAGCCCTTCGCCCTCTGACAAATACGATCATTCCCCCGAAAACTGCTACACTTTCTTTGAGATCCAGTTCAAACATGGACTCTGCTTCCCTTTGAACCCTAAGCTACTTCGAATATGTGAGTGGTTCGGGCTTCCCTTACACCAACTTCCCCCTAATGTCATCCGCTTCATGACCACCTTCGTCATCCTCTGCCATATTCATCTAGGTCGATTCGACCTAGCCTCTTCCATCACTTCGATGCTCCTTCCAAGCAGACCCGAGGCCTTTACTTGAAAAGTCGGTACGACGCCCACTTCATCAGTGACATCCCTACCAACATCCCGAAGTGGATCGACAGATTCATTTTCGGCGAGCCCGACGTTCCTTTCCCTTGGGCTCCTCTTCCTTGGATCAAGGAACTTCCCCAAGAGGTTTCCGTGCCTCCTCCAAACCCTCTCTTCGACCAACAGGTTTACACTTAGAATTCCAAGCCCGTGAAGTCAGAAAAACTCCTCAAGGATGAGAATCTTCTCCATCATTGCGGCCTTCTCACTCACAAAACCTGTCCTCCGCCTACTGAAAAGATCCTCGATCTTATTCGGATTGAGAATGATCCAGATAATCCTCGATCAGTTTGTTCGAGTGTTCACGCGTTCTTTTGTTTTCATTTAAGTAAATCTTGTTGATGTCGATTTTAACCTTTTTGTTATCTTCTTGCAGAGGCTCCCAGCTTCAACATTCCTTCGAGGAAAGCTCCTCTAAAGAGGAAGTCTGGGTCTACTTCTGGATCAACTGGGGACAAGGTCGAGGGGTTGACCAACTCCTCACAGTCCCCGCCTGAACGACACCAGCAATCGCCTCCACATCAAACTCAATCTAATAGAAATTGAACTAATGGCAGAAACCGAAGGACTTGGACTCGTCGGGTGAAATTTCCGACCTTGACAATGAAGTCCAGTCCACTAACACTTGGCCAAGTGGGCTTCCCGATGGCGTTGACTACTATGACTGTTTTCTTGGTGATGATGATGACGATGGAATGCATAATAAGCTCTCGTTAGATGAGGCGGACCTTATATTGTCTCCTCTTACCATAATAGAGAAAATTGCAAATTTTGTCCCGTTAGATTAGGGCGGTTCCAAAAATAGTCGCAAGATGCTCATTTTTAGTCCTTAACTTGTTTTCGTTCCAAACTTAGTCCCAAAACTAACAGACTGCACGAAAATGTTAACAACAAAAAATGGAGGGAGAATGACATCTGAAAATGGCGGGAAATTGCACCAGAAATGACAAGCCACAGAACAACATAAATCCCTCATTCTCTTCATCAGATTTGCAACTCAAATCAATAGAAACATAGGAAAAAATGAGTGTTTCAAGTTCTTCAAGAAGAGAAGCCGGTGTTCTTTGTTTTTGCGGTAAGGTTGCTCGTCTACAAACCGCATGGACCCCTGCCAACCTAGGAAGGAGGTACATGGATTGTGGCCAAAATGGTTGTACCTTTTGGAATTAGTTTGACCCTCCGATGTGTGCAAGGGCAAAAAAAATAATCCCTGGTTTGTTGCGTAAAATAAACCGGTTAAAAGCTGAAACAAATCGCCAAAATGTCGAATCTGCAACTGAACTTCAAGAGAAGGAGATGTACTTGAAAAAGATGAAGAAACAGGAAGAAGAAAATGCACAACTGAAGAAGAAGAATAGAATTTTATTGTTTTTACTTATAATCTCAATGGTGTGGATGTTTATCATGAAACAAGCATAATATGTATCCAAGTATCCAAATGGGGACCTTATCTATTGTTGTTATGATGTATTGTTGCTAATCTCATTGAAAATCGGACCACTTTGTTGTTAATCTGCCATGAAACACATTCTGACTCAATTTGGCATGAAACAAAACACAACAAATAACTTCAATTTCATTCATGTCTACTAAAATAGAACACAAAACCTCAATTGTTTAAACAGTCATTATGAACCTGAATTACATAAATTAGAACACAAAGTTCAAGCATGAAACTCAATGTACATACAGAACTTCAATTGCAAACATAAAACAAGAGACCCACTTTCAATTAAGCACCAGAACTGCAACCCAAAAGATCCACTTTCAATTAAGCACCAGAACTGCAATCCACTTTCGATTAAGCACAAGAACTTCAAGCATGAAACAACATGAAACCTCTATGTAAAAACACAGAACTGCAAACCACTTTCAATTAAGCACCAGTCATCATGAAAACACACTTTCATCCACAAAGCACTACATTTCAACAAGAGATCCACCTTCAGTCATTAAAAACCCATCACATAACATAATTCAGAGTTCCCAAAACAAGACAACTTACTGACACAATCATAATATAAGCATGTTCACAAAACACCCCTTTGCAAATACCACTCACAATCAGGGGACTAACTATCATTTCAAAAGGTGCACAATTTGAGTTAATCCTGCTTGGTCTCCATTACCATCATATTTCAAATCAACAATTAGTAACAGTTTCAAAAAGAAAAACAATCATATAGAACCTACTAACCATTAAGAGTTTAGAGTATGAAAATGTTGCTGGTACAGAAAAATCTCTAAGGATGGCATCCTGCACACTGGTATCATCCGTTTGCAAGTCGAAATGATTTTTTCTCAACCTTTTTCCTTTACTTGATGCATATGTAGCCTACAAAGAGTGATAATCATTTAATTAGTATTGTTTGCTAAAAACACTACCAGTAGTAAGGAAAAATATGATCTGGTAATTGCACATATATTTCTATTTTTATTTTGTTTTAAAGAAATGATTACCTTCACTTTATGTGACCGTGACTCCAACGGGCTTTTTCGTCTCAGTTTTCTCGGAGCACCTTTTCGTTTGGATAAAACAGGATCACGAATAGCCCCAATACTTATATTTTCAGATGGATTTGGTGCAGTGTGTTGCGGCATTAAATTCTTTACACTACTCGAATACATCGACGACATTTCACCACACTGTTCTTCGATCCAATCTAATATAAAGCAACATTTTTCTTCATTTTTGGCGGCAAGGTATGCCAACTCAGCGAAAGACTGACACATATTTTTCGAACCTAGTTTGTCTAAGGGTACTCACCATCCCGTCATAGTCCACACTAATCCTAGTATATGCTCTGATCACATCTCTTCTCCATCGTCTCAATATATACCTCTCGGGCAATACAGTGATATCACATCGAATCAGAACCGTAATAGCGTCCATACAAATGATTCCTCGAAACTCAAACATGTGACAACTACATGAAAATTCTTTATTCTCCTTTTGCAATGAGACTGCAAATATTTTTTTCTTTCGTCTCTCTCCAAGAATAATAATCTCTTGTACCTCGTATATTGTACCGATGTTTGTTGTAGTGGCAGATATGATATCACAACATTTTTCATGTGAATTCACTATGAACCTCCCTGAATTTTGAGATGGTGTAGACGAATTGGAATTGTTTCTCTATTTCAAATGTTGTCATGCACGACAACATTTGAGAATATGACTGTTGTTATGCGATTTGTAACAACGATGTAACAAGTGATTAAGTTGATAATTACGAACGGTTTGGACGTATGGACGTAAAGCATGTAAAAAAGAACTCAACGATGGCCCCGGTCCGAGGTGAACCGAGGTGAAGAGCCGTTATGGGCTTTTACGTGATGCATATTAATGAGTTCGGGGATCCCCGTACAAATGTCATAGGCTCGCTATTTATAGTAGCTTTTTCGATATACACCTTGGGATTCGTGTATTATTTTTCATATAAAGTAACTTTTTGGTGGGCGGTTTGTAGCAGTGGGTCCCACGTGAATGATGATAAATCTCGGGGATTGTGATGGGTGTGTAGACGCCTTGTCACCTGCTTTAGGAGGTGAGACCTCGGTTCGTTCTTAGGAGGTAGGATCTCGGTTTTAGTGGACCTCGGTAGGTATCGGCCACTTCGGTCTTTGGTAGTTTGGACCGGTTCATTGCGTGGGCCAGCACGGCTTTGGATCACGTCGGTTCAATAGTTAATTTCACTTAACATGATGCTTGAAACCTCTTAATGGTGTTTTTGCCGAATCGGATGATAACAGAGACATTGCGTGGGCCAGCACGGCTTTGGATCACGTCGGTTCAATAGTTAATTTCACTTAACATGATGCTTGAAACCTCTTAATGGTGTTTTTGCCGAATCGGATGATAACAATGACCTAAAATCAGCTTAGATCTCCTTTTCAACTTTACTTCTTAGTGCTCGTTCGTACTGTTCAACGAACTATTTTAAAGACGTCTTCGAATGTACATACCCATCAAAGAACGTATTCATACTTTCACTCCTTTGAGTTGTTGACATCCCAGCCCACATACAAGTATTCAAGAAGCAAGGAACCCAACGCATTCGATTCTCGTATAATCCTGATAACCTCATTTTTGTTCAATTCATATCTATTAATCATCACGTCCCATCCTGCCTCAAATTCTTCAACATGTTGCGAACTATATACTAGTTCATGTATAGAAGCAAAAATCTTTCCCTTATCAATAGGTAGCCAAATTTTTCAGGCAACTTTTTTAAAATGTGCCAAAGACACCATCTATGTCTCGTATTAGGAAAAACAACTCCAATTGCATTTTGCATAGCTCTGTCTTGGTCTGTTATTATTCCGATAGGAGCTTTATCATTCATGCACTTAAGCCAAGTGCTGAACAACCACACAAAAGTATTGGTATCTTCATTGGACAATAACCCACAACCAAGTAATATTGACTGTTCATGGTGATTAACACCGACAAATGGTGCAAACGACATATCATATTTATTAGTGAGGTATGTCGTGTCGAACGTAACCACGTCACCAAACTCTTGGTACGCTTTTCTGCACTTATTGTCTGCCCAAAATATATTTTTTAGTCGAGATTCTTCATCCAAGTCCATACTAAAGAAAAATCCTGGGCAATGGGTTTGCATATTGGAGAAGTAAGATTGTATTGTCGCCGCATCTCCTTCTCCAAGTCTTAAACGCCTAGCTTGTTCAATATAGTTTCGGCAATCCTTTTCATTGAAAGTCAAGTTTTTATAGCCACCTGCTTCTACTGTTCATGTGTGATTTTACACCATATTCATATAGTATCTAGAGCTTATTTGTTGCATTATTGGTGTATAAATTGCATATTTGTGCTTTAATTCTATATTTGTTGGAAAGATATTACACGTGCTTGTTTTGTAGATATTTTCACATATATGTAGAGTTTTGGCTATTGGAGGAGCATGGTGAGTGCCTGAGACTCCCAGGATAATGATAGATCGATCCACAGATGAAGAGTATGGAAGAAACGAGCGAAATGAGCCAAAAATGAGCGTACAGTGGTGTGACACGACCCGTGACACGAGCTCCAAGGTCGTGTCATCACTCGTGTTGTCCAACAGAAGAGTTGCAAGTGCAGTATACGTGACACGACCTGCGACACGGCCCGCGACACGGGCGTGTCGGGTCGTGTCGTGCGCGCGGACAATTTTTAATCTCTTGCCTTTTTGGATAAGGAGAGGAGTTTTGGACATTAAAAAGAGCATATTAACCATATTCTGGAGGAGGAACATAGAGAATACAAGGAGAAGAGCTGAGAACACACAAGAGAAGCAATTGAGGAGCAAAAGGAAGATCAACTACGAAGGGATCAAGAAGATTGAAAGATTGACGAGATTCCTAGTTTTTATTTCTTCTTTCCTCTTGAACTTTTATTGATCATGTCGATTTCGGATATGTCTATGTGTTTGAATTCGAACATGAGTAGCTAGATTTATTGATTCTAAGACTTGGTAGTAGATTAATATATATGTTGGGATTTTGGATGATTTATTTATAATTGATTGTTTTTCTTTTGAACCATATTCATGTATTTTGTTCTTATTCCATGTTTAGAACTTGATCAATTCTTTTACATGTTTGACAATATTGTTCATAATTCGAGAGATGAGTTCAATATTAGGTCTTTAATATTTGACATGATTCAGTTGCTTGAATCGAGAGATTAGTAGGTAGTTGTGAGGATTTTAGATCTTTTAATCTATATGGAGTTGAATTTCATTTGTTGAGTGGAGACGCTAATATATGTGATTTAATCTACGGTTTTATCGATCTCGAGAGAGACGATAGGCTAATTTTGTGATCATCTTATAGGGTAGATAAAAAAAATAGTTAATTGTGATATATTTGAAGGAACCCAACTGTTAATTGAACCCATAGTCTTAGAATATACCATTCCCATATATTCTTCTTAAGTGTTTTTCTAGTTGTTTTTCTTGTTATTGATTTCTTATCTTTTGAATTATTTTCTTAGTTTAGTTAATCAATCTCAATTACGGTCGTCTAAATAAAGTTGACATATCATAATTTTGTACTTGATATATTAATTATTTGGTCTCTTGGGATACGACCTTGCTTGCCACATACTACGAGCGAAGCCGTACACTTGCGGTCGAGCTTTAAAAATATAGGCGAACAAGTTTTTGGCGCCGTTGCCGGGGACCAATATAATTATTTATATCAATATTATGATAGATAGTGTTGGTTTTAATTTAGACATTTTTCATATATCTTGCTAACATTTTTTTTCTTTTTGTTTTCTTTCTTTATGATGGACGAGGATAAGATAGACTATGACTGGCGCAATGATCCCAAATACTCGGAAGAAGATAAAAAGTGGTATGAGAAGTGTTTGTTCTATCAGTTGAAAGAACTTAAAAAGGTTGAGTTCGAGTCGAAGCGTCGTAGGAGAGAACTCGAGGAAATTGGCATTGGGTGTGATGAATGTGGTTTGATGTTGCAACATACACCGGGGAATTGTCCTTTCTCTTGTTTACCTCCTATATCGCAAGAAGAGCTCGATTACATTCCTCCATGCTTTTTGTCGTTAGATAGTGCACCAGAAATTTCTATCGTTGCCGAAGAACATGAAGAAGAGAAGGATGTCATCTTTGAAATATCCGCAAAAGTTATTCTCACTGAAGGTGTAGTTCAAGAAGAATTCTATAATTCTGAATTTAAATATTGAATTTGTCATTCCATATGATGAAGAGGTTGAATCTTCATCTTGAAATTTGAGAGATATTGTGATGGTAAATTTGGTGATTATGACGGGACCATGATGCTCTCTTTTGGATTGAGTCCTTACTGGGAGAAAGTCAAAATTAAAAGGATGAGAAGATCATCAAAATCATTATTTCGAGTTCCCTAATAGACATTCTCGTCTGGCTGAAGACGTTAAACTTAGCGCTTGTTGGGAGGCAACCCAATGTTTACTGCTTTATTTTTTATTTAGTTATATTTTTGGTTTGTTTGATATTTTGTTCTTCTTCCTTGCAGAACAGTATGTGGAGAGATTTACATGACGAATAATATGTTTCGAGATATATACCAAAAATTGTCACCTCTCCAGTAATGTTTTGTGAGTCGTCTCTATTTTACTTTTATTGAAATTCTATTCTTCCCTTATGTGCTTCATATAATTTCATTCAAGTTTGGGGGGAGATGTGATATTTTGATTTGAGAAATTTGGAGAGAAGACAACAAGATATCTCACATTATCTTGCATATCATATAGTTGCATGTTAGGTTTATTGCTTTAGCACGTTTATTGCTTTCGTAGGATTTGAGTAGTTGTAGTTGGTCAACTTGGATTCACCTTGATAAGTTTGTTATGCATATTGGATATGGAATTTGGGCACGATGTACTAGGTGATGGAATTTGACGATGAATTGAATTGTGAATTTGAATGATTGGTTTATGCTTTTAATTCATAAATATATGAGCACTTGTGAGCTTTTGAGCCTTATACTTTGTTAATTGAGTGTATCGTTCATTGTTGTTGAATTCTAGAACTTGCATTGGTATCTATATTGAGACTATATGGTGTGTGTTTTTTTTGTGAAAATGATTTAAGGCATATTTTTTTTTTATTTTTAGCCCTTTTGACTTTTAGCTTACCAAGTAATGTTTTTATTCTCTAGTCAACCCTTTTGAGCTTTTGTCTATTTTATTGAATGCCACACATTAAGCTATTATCTTTATTTTTCATTGTCCATACTTGAGCATTTAGGATTATATTATGTGAAGGGATGAGTGTGTTGTGGTGGTAAGAATAAAGGGATGTTTTGGGATGAAAATGTTGTTTGGGAATTTGAATAAGGCCATTAAATGAGGCCAAGGAAAAAAAAAAGAAAAAAAAAAGAAAAAAAAAGAAGAAAAAGAAAAAAATTATTTTGTATATAGTTTGCCTTAGTTCGAATAAAACCGATTTTTGGTTTTTTGTTTGATCTTTATTCTTTTATGGATTGAGATAATTGATTGAATTTGGGTAGTGGATGGGTTATGTTGATAAGGAGATGAATTGTTGTGGTTCATGTTTTGTAGTTCTAGATGCTCAAGTGTTCGTCACTTTGTCCATATTTTTCCTACCCTAACCAAAGAGCCTACATTACAACCAAATAAAAAGTCCTTTTTTATTCATGAAATGCATGCACTATAAGTGGTGGAGATAGTAGACAATTTGCAAGCTTATGGTAATTCTTTGACATTGAATTGATTTGAGCGATTATTTCCCTATACACTTTCGAGAGTGAGATTATACACTTATCCGGTGAGGTATTGGTGGATTGAAGTATTGACCATGATCTTGATGAAGCATTCTTTTTGCTTAAAGATTTTAGAATTTAGTATGTTATTTGCCTGATGACTATTGATGATGTGTATGATCGACTTTGAGAGTTGTGATTGTTTTTCTTTGTGTGTTGAGAGAGTGAGATGCATTGATCGGGACTATCAATGGTCTAAGTTTGGGGGTTTGTTCATGTGTGATTTTACACCATATTCATATAGTATCTAGAGCTTATTTGTTGCATTATTGGTGTATAAATTGCATATTTGTGCTTTAATTCTATATTTGTTTGAAAAGTATTACACGTGCTTGTTTTGTAGATATTTTCACATATTTGTAGAGTTTTGGCTATTGGAGGAGCATGGTGAGTGCCTGAGACTCCCGAGATAATGATAGATCGATGCACGGATGAAGAGTTGTTGACATCCCAACCCACATACAAGTATTCAAGAAGCAAGGAACCAACGCATTCGATTCTCGTATAATCCTGATAACCATTCATTTTCGTTCAATTCATATCTATTAATCATCACGTCCCATCTTGCCTCAAATTCTTCAACATGTTGCAAACCATATACTAGTTCATGTATAGAAGCAAAAATCTTTCCCCTTATCAATATGGTAGCCAAATTTTTCAGGCAACTTTTTTAAAATGTGCCAAAGACACCATCTATGTCGCGTATTAGGAAAAACAACTCCAATTGCATTTTACATAGCTCTGTCTTGGTCTGTTATTATTCCGATATGAGCTTTATCATTCATGCACTTAAGCCAAGTGCTGAACAACCACACAAAAGTACTGGTATCTTCATTGGATAATAACCCACAACCAAGTAATATTGACTGTCCATGGTGATTAACACCGACAAATGGTGCAAACGTCATATCATATTTATTAGTGAGGTATGTCATGTCGAACGTAACCATGTCACCAAACTCTTGGTATGCTTTTCTACACCTATTGTCCGCCCAAAATATATTTTTTAGCCGAGATTCTTCATCCAAGTCCATACTAAAGAAAAATCCTGGGCAACGTGTTTGCATATTGGAGAAGTAAGATTGTATTGCCGCCGCATCTCCTTATCCAAGTCTTAAACGCCTAGCTTGTTCAATATAGTTTCGGAAATCCTTTTCATTGAACGTCAAGTTTTCATAGCCACCTGCTTCTACAACTGTAGAGTTGTAGCTTTTATGCAATGGGATTCCTGCATATCATTTACTTCAAGCTTTCGTTTAACATATGCACTCAATTGCCGATTGCAAGGAAATAACCTCGACTTAGATGGACTTGTTTTATGATTATGTTCCAGGATGACGTTGTTAATTCTCCATTGTCCATCAGTATCACAAGAAGATGATATCCTAGCCTTGCAATTTGACTGAATAGTTGGTTGCCTCTTGAAAAGATGATTTTGCGTAGTCTTACATTTTCCCTCTCGGCTACAAGTAAAGGTCACATATCTCAAAGCACCGTTTTCCTTTTTGGAATTTCTCTTCCGAACTGGAAAGCCTACACCATATGCATAGCGCTTATAGAAATCCCACATGGCGTCTTCGCTGCTAAATATCATGCCAATTTGAGGCACAATTGAGGCATCTTCAGCTAGACCACTCGTATTCTTATTCTCGATCACACTGTCACTGTTGAGTTCTATAAAATCATCCAAATCCACGGGTTCCATAGTATGAAAATATGAATAATATATGAAAATAATATATTACAAATTATAAGTATGATATTTACCCAATTATTCATCTCACATAAATATGAATAAAAAAAACTAATTGCCTAATCCGACCATGAAAAAGTAGTAGAATCAAGTTCATTTTATTGTTGTTAAGTGGACACCAACTCTTTTGAAAAGTTTAGGAAGAGGAGTTTTTGTAGAAGAAAAAAAGTGGACACCAACTCTGTTTTTTAAATATATATATATATATATATATAAAAGGAATTAACATTTATTAAAAATAGTAGCAATAATTTAGGAAACATTTAATGCATGCTATTTTTGGAAATGTTTTATACTATATGCATTAATTGATTCTATTTACACCTTTTCAAATAAGATCAAATAATTACTTAAATAAATTATTAATATATGCAGTATTTTTATTTATATTTATTATAATAAATTACAAGATTGATTTTCGTGATTCATGTTGATAATATTTTGGTCAAGACAAATATTATTTTATTAATATTTGTAATACTTTCATTGATATACATTATAATGAATTACAAGATTGATTTATGTGATCCATGTTGATAATATTTTGGTCAAGATATTATTACACCATATTCTAAGTTCTAACCATAATATTAGTTTTTTTTTCATAAATATTCACTTTTTATCCAAAAATATTTATGAAAAATTGTAACAAATTTGGTAGAATTTTG
>CACSLK010019758.1:8488788-8500879 GCA_902706635.1 Striga hermonthica
TCTCTCTCTCTCTCTCTCTCTCTCTCTCTCTCTCACTCATTGGAAATTTGGTTTTGCTTGCCTTTGTGCCTTATAGGACGCATATGTGTACTTCATTTAAATGATTGTATTGTGTGAAAAAATATTAATTTGTGGTGCTTAGCCATGTAGTGGTTTCTTCTTCTTGCTTCTGTATGGAATCCTTCGACATTAGCTAGTATTTGAAATGACTAGTGAAAAGCTTGGTCGCCGCAGGAAAATACAGTTGAATGCACAAGTCTATACTTATTTCTGTGAAAAATTATACTTCTTGTGGTGGCTGCTGTGAGATGCATATTTAAGTTACTTAATTCGGTCTCTATTTCCTTTGCATCTCTCATATCAGACTTCTGATGACTCAAAATCTCACTCAAACTGTGCTGAATTGGAATACCTGTGATGTTTATGCGACTGCGTTGGATATATTTCTCTCAACATATATCTTTTATGCTTGATGGAATGTAGTTTGTATCTGGTTATTGTAACATGCATGTTGAAGTTGAGCCCATTGTGCTTTGTATGAGCAGCGTGAGATCCCATGATCTTAAGCTCGTTAGGCAATAATTCTTTGGGTTTCACTTTTACAGTGTTTTCGTGAATTAGTGCCTCCTGGAAGAATCTAACAACCATGTTCTTGCAGGTACTTCATGACTCTGCAAAAAGTACTAGAGCAATATGATTGCGTTCTTTATGAGATGGTTGCTAGTAGAGAGAATTTAGAAAGCAGAAGAAACCCAGAGGGTAGAAACAAACATAAGGCTTCACAATTGCGGGGATTTAATATTATTGGATGCATTCAACGACAGATGGCAAAGCTGTTGATGCTTGATTTTCAGTTAGATTGTCTTGACTACCAGGCTGAGAATTGGTATCATGCCGATCTTGATTTTGAAACTTTCAAATCGCTTCAGGTACTATTAGGTCGGCATATATCCTCAAGAACCTAGATGTTGCTCACTGCCTACTTGTGTTAGCATCTAATCAACGAAAATTTAACATTATTACCCGATTAACTTAACCATGGGAAAGCTGCTTCTTGCAATCACTTTTATATTTGTATCGTGGAATGCCTCATGCACAATCCTTTCTATGGCTGGGTACCAATATATACGAAATTTTTGAGTTGACATTGTCTAGTTGGAAAAGGTTGGCTAATGAGATGTTAGATTACTCTTGTTGCTATTTGATTCTGGGATTTCTCTATTCTTCAGCCTCATTTTATCAATGTTGCCTTGTACTAAATTTCAATTTTTTTTACTCTGACACATTTCAGCTTGAAAAGGGTGAAAGCTTCTTCACATTTGCCAGGGACACAACTCTTAGATCCACTAAAGCTATAGTGCAACCTACTCCAGTTCAAAACGATCTTGGCCCCTGGAGATCCAAACTTCTTTGGGCCTCTCGTGTTGTACCAATGCCTCTTGTTGGTCTTCTCATCATTGGAAGTATATGTGCTGATGTAGGAAGCGAACCTGCATACCCAGAATTAGAAGCCTTGTCCAGGCTCGATTTTAGTGGAGCAATGAAAGTTTTCCTAGCTAAGAGGCTGACGTCCGAGTAAGTGTCAAAACATTCAATAATAAGCCCTTAGTTTTTCTACAGTGAATTTCTCGAATATTGTTTGTCATTCATGGAGCCTAATGCCTTTTGTGCATAATTACTCTTAAGGTTAAAAAAGCATTGCCGCATCTGTCTTATTTTGCATATACTAAATCATGCCTTTATCTACTGATGCTACATGTATTTATTAACCTTTGCTGGTTTCAAACTATTCTTTGTTCTTGTGGTAAAAGTAGGTTCCATTTCAGCGACCAGTTAGTTATTAAGTGATGCGAGCTGTCATAAAATTTTTCAGTTTGAAAAATGGTGAAATTGAATAGTGGTAGAACCATCTGAGCTAAAGTATTAGGCACTGATTTTTAGTTTTGCAAAACAAGACAATAGTGTGTCAACTCACAATTTTCCTCTCCTCTTATGTCACAACCACATAGGATAGAGATAAATGGAAGTATCTTGATATTCTTTACAAGGGGTATCCACTTAATTATTAAACACATAGCACCTGAAAGAAGCACTTAAAAGAAGATATGCTAATATAAACTCATCATGCTTTATAACGATTGGTACCACTCTAGGTTCATGCAGTTGACGTCAGATGTGGAGGAGAAATCTGTCATTGTAGGCGAGAGAAATAGAGTTGCTACAATGGCACTACGCCGAGCCATTGAATGTGGGAACAGAAAGATTGGCATCTTATATGGGGGTGGGCACATGCCCGACTTGGGGCGCCGTTTACGGGAGGAATTCAATCTTGTCCCGTCCGGGGTGCGGTGGATAACTGCTTGGTCCATCAAAAATAAGAACCTCACCACAACTTCTTCTCCTGTTTTTAAAAGCTTGGCGGGCATGCTGAGGTGGCCATTGAACCGGTACCAGACCCTTGCGTTGCTCATCTTTTCTTCGGTGCTCGCGCTTGATCTTTGGTTTTGGGAATTGTTTTTTGGTGCTACGATAAATTGGATTTCTAGTGCAGCTTCCGACTTGTTTCGGTTTATTGACAGCACTCGACTGATATGATTTGTAGCGGTATCTCTTGTAAATATTTTATCAATGGTCGAAATTGTATCTAACATAATGTATGTCTATCTGGCTTGTTGGTTGTTGCAATGAACATTTTTCAGCCATGTTAATCTATTCATTGCATTCTTTTTCGAGAAAATTGCTCCATTGACCTTACATACAAATATTATTGCCAAGAAAACTAAATTTATTTTTAACTTAAATTTGTATACATGCTTCATTCCAATTATGGATCAACGCGTTCAGTGGCTTGCCGTACATCCTGGTCCGACCAAAAAGTCGCAGCCAATATCTTGCACAAAGAAAGTCTGCTTGGCGCGAATGTGTGCGATCAGCCATCGCCAGCTGATGTCAGCCCTTAGCTGCAGCCTGATCAACGTGCAGTCGTGCGCGCCTCCCGAAGCCACAACCTGGCTTTCATCAGCCCGCCCATGGACAGCAAGCCTCGTTTGTGCCTGCGACCAACTTGCGCTCCGGGGTTGCTAGCCTACAAGCAGCGTGCAAGGTCGTGTCATTCCGACATAACGCCTGCCAACAGCTCCCAGAGTAGTGCCTCGTTGATCTCGCAGCAGGCGACGCCGACATAATGCCATTCGCCAGCCACGAATCACCTCATACGCCTAAGTCGGCGGCCGTGTGCCTCGAGTCATCGGCGAGCCTCGTGTTTGTTCATGTATTCGTTGTGTTCGTCGAAAAAAATAAAATATAGTTTTTATCCTACGACCCATGCAGAGGCCTTACATGTTTGTTCTAGAATGTAAATGCATATGGTGTCCTCTTGTACTTTTAATCCATTACAAACATTCACCTACCTAAAAACGATCATCGACATGTCCAAGACTTTATAAGCCATACATAAATTAAACAAGTAATCGGGCAATAATAGTTGGTACACAGAATCCTGCAAAATTGAGTTATGCAATTCTATACTACTATTGTCGTGCCCGTCCATAAATAATTCACATATGATCCTAATTCGTTGCACAAAAATTGAATTAACCATAGCTACATTACAAATTGTTTGGTTTTGGTAAAGAACGTCGGTCAATCTGCATGCTCGAAATTTATGAAAATAATTTTAAGCGCAACGATCTAAAGTTTGGATAAAATTGTACTGTTTAAAATTTGCCGACTCAAAGAAGAGGGATGAGACGAATACGTTGTACGACCTAGAAATCTTTTTTTTGTACTTCAGACACCTCTCTGATTGTCTTGGTGGGTGACGACTTCATAGTTTTCTCTTCACAAATCTTACTAGATCAGTTTTTGGAATAGAAGGAAGAAGATATTGTGTTTAGAAAACGCTATCTTTCTCTCTTTCCTAAAACTTCTCAAACTCTATTTTTCTCTTCGTTTCACATGTTCGGACCCGATAACATAAGAAGAGAAATCTGAATTCAATAACTGATTTATGAGGAGATTTTGTGTATTTATAGGGCACAATAGGAATCATAACGAGATGCTAAAAAAGAACTACCCGTAGGATTATGATACATAGGTTCAAGTACACCTATACCAAATACATGTGAATAATATTTCATTCCGCTGACGAAATATTATTGAACTTTTTTTAGCTACGAATTACACTTTGGCCCCAATTTTATTTACTTGATTTATTTTTTCATGTTTAAGATATAATATTTGTTAACTAATTTAATTAATTAATTTCTTGCATTCAAAATTAGCACCACTCAACCTTTTATTATGCTATAAATTAATTCACCTGCAGTGTTTAGCAAAATAGACGTCTTGAGCACATTTTGGGTATATCATCAATCCAATACACCGGAACACAGTGTTCGTAAATAATTTTAATGTCACATCGTGTGAATAATATTATTATCCAATCCCTTAGTCTATTGTGAACCAAAATTTATATTTTACAACGCACTGATAATATGATCTACAATGTAAAAAAATAGAACAATTTGCATAACTATTTATCATAGATAAATGTAAGTACTTTTGACTAATTCGATTCTCATTCATAATTGGGAATTAGTTTAAATTAAAGCAAAACTTTTAGTATACCAACCAACAAAACCTTCTCTATCCAAAAATAAATAAAGATAATGTATTTTATAATAATCAGAACAAAAAGACAATTGTTCAAACACAAATTTACACTATTATTCAAAGTTAGATAAACAATTCCTATAGTTGATGCAACAACTCTTGCTCAATTGCCCATCATAAGGACAGTTTCCTTACTGTCCAATATCCTACTTCTTGCCATTATCTGCAAATAACTGCAAATATGTGGGCCGCAACAGGTATGTAATACTCCAGGAGCATTATTAACTAATAAGTTAACTTGAACAAAATAAGTAGTTGACCGCTTTAGTCTTGTAATATATTCCTTGAAATTCATGTTCCAGTGCCCAAATTCACCCAAGAATTGACTTTTTTTCTTACCTTTGTCCTTGGCTTGTTGTCCTTTGACTTCTTGCTGGAATTAGAGGGAACATTTACCTTCCTCTTCCTTTTTTAGACATAAATGCCTTGTAACCAGAAGTGGATCCAACAAGTAGCACTGCCTAATCCTTCTTTATTGTGGATCCAGACGTTTTTAACATGTTCACCAACTCAGGAGAAGAAGTCTCCATAGAGTGAATGTTAAAATTGACAACAAAGGTGTCAAATGAGGACTGAAGTTGCAGTAATAGGTCAACATAAACATCATTGTCCATAATGCCTCAAAGGGACAAAAAGCCTTTCAATTAGAGCTATCATCTTGAATCCATGATTTTGGACTAAAGAGTCCTTTGTCATACAACACCTGAAAATCTCTTTAGATATATGATATCTAATTGCCTAGTTTTCTCACCGTACAACTCTTGTAGGTTAAGAAGGATCTCACAAGCATTCTCCAATGCTTCGTTCTGCCTCTACAACTCATTGGACATGGATTCTAATATGTATCAACGAGCATGAAGATTGTCGTTAAATTGGCGTTGATACCTTCCACGCTCTTCGGATGTATTACTCTCTGGAGGAGGAGGAGGAGGAGGGGGGGAGCTTTGTCAAGCACATAGTCCATGTTTTTATATTGAAGGATGGTTTTTTGTTTCTCGGCCAATCAATGACATTCAGGCCAACTAGTTTGTTTTGATCAAGAATACATACAATTGGACTATTCATTTTAGTTGAATGATCTACAACAATAAGGAAGCATAAAATGAGTAAATTATTGAAAATATATTCATATAAGATCTTTGATATTAAATGTCTTTCACTATTTAAGTAAATCCCATAAATTTTTAAAAATCAAATTTTCTTAGTCGACTTGAAGCCCAATAAAATTATTTCATATCCCAATTTTGTGGGACTCATGAAATATTGATATTGATATTCAACTTTTGACAATTGTATTAACAAACAACCTTCAAGTTTATTTTGTCTCACATTTCTCATATAACCCAATTTTATGAGCCCATACAATACTAATGTCAAATTAAACTCATCAAACTTCGTGTAAATGGCGCATTGAAATGTCGCATGACCAATGGTCAACACAAAGATGAGTGCATCGCATGATCATCCCAGCTCTTGGTAGAGATCACAACTTTCAACACAGGAATACTCCACGACTCATGGCCAGTGACCAAGCGTCGTAGCATCACATGTCATTTACCCACAAAGGCGTGGACCTTTTTCATTGAGTGACCTTCAATCAAAAGTGGAAATTCTTACAATCTAGTCTATTCTCGATGCAAAAAATTAAAACTTTTACAATGAATAGTATGAGTAGAAGAGGACATCTACTTAATTTTACAATGAATAGTATGAGTAGAAGAGGCTCATGATCAACCCTAAATAAAACATACTAAAACATTAATCACATGAATTAAAACCATTAAAACTTACCATTAAAATTAAGTAGAGAGGACATCTACTTCATTTTTATTTTTGGTTTGACAATTAAATAGACGATGAAAAATATTTAAATTTTATTTTTGGATTTAAACGATTTGACTTACACAAAGTTGAGCTAAATATGAAATGTTAATGCTATGCATTTATGGTTTAGTATAATAAACGTCTTGAGCTCATTTTGGGGACATCATCAACCCACACACCAGGACACAGTGTCCGTAGATAATTTTAATGCGACATCATATATATAATATTATTATCCAATCCCCTAGTCTATTAATTCAACAAATGAATCTCAATTTTTGGTAAACCAAAATAATAAATATCAAAATATATGTTCATTTATTATCTTACGGATTAAGAGTAGAATGAATACTGAGATCTAGTTTATTCACTTGGTTAGTATAAAATGAAGTTATCACCATGGTTCGTTCAATACATTCTAAATGTACTATTCTAATTTATTAGTCAACACCAACTGATTTCAAAAATAACACAACTATCGTTCATGATTGTTTGTTCAATTATATAGTTGTGAACCAAAATTTATATTTTAGAAGGAACTGATAATATGATCTACAATGTAAACTAATAGAAAAATTTGCATAATTATTTATCATAGAACAAATGCAAATACTTTTGAATAATTTCAATTATCATTCATAATTGTGAATTGGTTTAAATTAAAGCAAAACATTTAGTATACCAACCAACAAAACCCTTCTCTATCCAAAATTGAAATAGAGATAATGTTTAATGTTTCTTATAATAATCAAAACAAAAGGACAATTGTCCAAAAACAAATTGACATCATTATTCCGAGTTAGATAAACAGTCCCTATAGTTGATGTCTGGCGAAATTTCAGAAAAGATACACCAAGTTTGGTGTTGTCAGGAAACGAGACATTATTTTGTCCCTAATGGAAAAGATACATTTAGTTGCCAGTTTGGCCAAATAAGATGCATTAATCACCCAGTCCAAATAATATAATGAGTGGCATGATAAGATAATGACGTTGCATTTAAACTTTCCTTCATTTCCTACGCATTGTTTACATCTCGTGATGTAAGCATCCTCCTTTCCAAATACACAACTATACCTAGATAAAATAAAAAAAAAATAGAAATAAAAATATAAAAGAACAATAAATAAATAAATAATAATTATTAAATATAAATATATTTTATTAAATATATATTAAAAACATTAACAAATTTCATTAGATTTCATTAATATATTTTAAAAATTACTAAAAGAATATATCATTTAAATATAAATATATTTTGTTAATATATATTAAAAAAATATTTAAAAATTTCATTAATGATAATATATATTTGTTATATTATCTAATCTAGTAATTAACATAATATATTATTTATTTTATATATAAATATATTAAATCAAAATATAAATCACAAAATATCTATTTTATTTAAAAAATAATTTATTATATATATTTAAAAATATAAATTATATTAAAAAAATTTAGAATATAAAAGTATATTTAAGAGTAAAGTGTATTTTTAGTCCTGTATGTTTCACTACCCTAACTTTTTCATCCTATTCGAATTGCCTTTTTTTTATTTTCGTCATGTATGTTTGTAAGGGTGTTCACGGTCCGGTTTTAACCGAAAAACCGTCAATCCGGATCGTGGATCGGTCAAATGGTCGATTAAAAAAGCATTAAAAAAATCGGTGGTTAATTTTTTTAAAAATTTGGAATAACCGGTCCGGTTAACAGATTACCTGCGGCAAACCGCCGGTTTAACCGGACTGGACCGGTAAATAATAAAAAACTATAACACATATATATACACATTCAGTGATTCACTATAGCCGACAAATACAATACATTCACTTTCACTTTTTGGCATTTTGTTGACTTAATTTTGTAAGACGCTACAACTTTTCACTTTTTTCCACCTTGCTTGGGTTCGGTATGCATAATTTAATCTTCATCATTTTTGTATTTTTATGTTTATAGGAACGAAATGTGTATTTTTATGCTTATGGGACGAATTGTGTATTTTTTATTTTATTATTTTTATTTTTCTTAATTCTTAGGCCCAAATAATCTCTTTTGGGCCCAAAATTAAAAAATAAAAAATAAGCCCACAATGAAAAAAATAAAAATTGAAGGCCCAAAACAAGGATTTTGGATTTAACCGGTTAACCGCCAAAGCGGACCGTCCAATGCGGTCCGGATTGTAGCCGGTTAAAAAAAAAAGGTCCAGTTATGGACAAGAAAAAAAATTAACCGTTAGGTCCGGTTTGGTCATGGTTTGGGCTAAAACCGGACCAATCCGGACCGTGAACACCCTATATGTTTGCAAAACAGTTACAAAAAAGCCCTTTTCATACATAAGAAACGAAATTAGAACCTTTTTTTTTTTTTGCAAAACATAAAGGACCTTTTTGTTGCAAAAATTATCTTTTTGTAATTTTTTCGCAAACGTACGGGACAAAAATAAAAAACGCAATTCGAAGAGAATGAAAAATTTAGGGTAGTAAAATATACAGGACTAAAAATGCATTTTACTCTATATTTATAAATAGTTTTAGGGTCAAACGGCACTCAAATTTTAGAAATAAAATAAAAAATAAATCTAAGTTCTGGTCTACTGATTCCGCCCCCCACTGTCACCGACGTCAACCGCCGATCGCCGACCATCGGTCGCAGCCATAGGGGACACTGGGGTGAGAAGTCCGGAGGTATTCTCGGATTTTGGTGGTCACCGTGAATCACCGAGAAATTGAAGAACAATATCTGCTTTTGACTAGAAATTTCTAGATCTAAAATTTTTACCGAAATTGACGGCCTTCCTTGTGGAATTTTCATAGAAAATTTTAGGAGGTGAACGAGGATGAGAAGAGCTTCAGGATGATGTAAAAAGAATTTCGATCGGAGGTGGTCGGTCGGGGGCCGGTGGCGAAGGCAGTAGACCTGAAATTCAGATTTATTTTTTATTTTTTATTTATTTTTTAAATTTGAGGGGCATTTAAATCTGAAACTATTTATAAATATTTAAATATATTTTTGAATTTTTAATATAATATATATTTTGAAATAAATTGAAATATGCTTTTTAAATATAAATATATTTTTTGTGATTTATATTTATACTAGTACAATGCTCGTGTATTACACGGGTGCTTGCTAATTTTTTATTAAAATCTAAAATTAATGAGAAAAAGTAATTGAAAATTTCAATACCTTTTATAAAAATATATATATTATTGTATATTTAGTATGACACTTTTTTTTTATTTGTGCGACTTACCTGTGTTATACTATAATATTTTTTGATTTACAACATATAATTACATTCAATATAAATATATCAATTGAGAAATAATTTTATTTTTCTAATGAATTTTAATAAATATTATGATTTTTTATTATTATAAAGATAAATATGATTTATTTATTTCAAATATACAATATGGATGTCCAATCGAAGATCATCAAAAGATAATTAATTTGAAATATTATATATGTAAAATCGATAAGAAATACAAAAGCTATCAACTTTTAAAATACATTTACAATTCAATAGCTAATTGAAGGAAACAAATCAAAAGTCAGGGATATATTAGTCACTTAGTGTCTCACTATGTAAAATTACAAAGAATTAAAGGCTTATATTAGTAAAAGTTATATTAAAATACCTAAGTTAGCTAAATAATATTTATGGAATGTTCGAACCTAGATTATTAATTATTAATATATCAATATTATTTGTTCAAACCTAATTACGAAGCATGATTCTTTACCAAGTAGGATTACGAAGCACCAGAAACAGCCACGTAGGCTCATCGCATTCGGGAATAATATATAGGGAGGAGATTTAATACTTTTATATATATTAAATAAATAAAACATTATGTATAGTATTATACTAGTACAATACCCGTGTATTACACGGGTGCTTGTTAAAAAATTATTCTTAAATTTTAAAATTAATGAGAAAATTATATTAAATTTAGTTTACTTTTTTACAAAAAAAAAAAATATATATTACTATATATTTTAGGATGATATGTGTTACTTATGACTTACATGTGTTATATTATATTAATTTTTATAACTTATATCATATAACTACTTGAAATATAAATATATTAGTTGATAAATAATTTTATTTTTCTAATTAATATTAAAAATAATTTTATTATTGTTATAAAGATAAATATAAATTATTTTTTTTATACATACAATATGGATGTTAAATCGAAGCTTATCAAAAGAAGATTAATTTGATATATTACATATGTAAAACTGATAAAAAATACAAAAGTTATTAACTTTTAAAATATATATACAATTCAATAGTTATAATAAGCAATGATATTAAAATACAATTAATACATGTAACATGACCATAAATAATCAACATATTTATGGTAATCCAAACCTAATTATTTTTGGTTTGGAATTAAATTAAAATTTACCCAAGCCTAATAACGAAGCATGTAATTTTGCCACATAGGATTCCGAAGCACCAGAAGCAGCCACGTAGGCTCAGCGCATTCTGTATTAATATATAAGGGGGAGGGGATTAGATAATATAATAAATTATATATCATTACTATTATTAACGACATTATTTTTAAACTTTTGTAATAATTTTTTAATATATTAACGAAATATATTTATATTTAATATATTATTTTTAAACTTTTGTAATAATTTTTAATATATATTAACGAAATATAACAATTTTTTTTAGTAAAACGTAATATATATTTTTTATTTATTATTATTATTAATTTAAATTTATTTTGGTTCATTATTTATTTATTTATTTTTTATTTATTTTATTTCTGTTTTTTTATTTTGTTATCTAGTAGTAGCTGTTTACTTGGAAAGAATGACGTCACATCACGTCACGTAAATAACACGTAATGAATGAAGGAAAGTTTGAATGCCACGTCAGCATTTTATCCTTATTGGTGATTAATGCATCTTATTCGGCCAAACTGACACGTAAATGTATCTTTTCCGTTAGGGACAACATAAGGTCTCGTTTCCTGACAACGCCCAACTTGGTGTATCTTTTCTGAAATTTTGTCGCTCATGTAACAACTCTTACTTAATTGCCCATCAGAAGGACCGTTTCCTTACTCCACGGCTCATGGTCAATGACCAAGCGTCGTAGCATCACATGACATTTACCCACAAAGGCATGGACCTTTTTCATTGTATGACCTTCAATCGAAATTGGAAATTCTTACAACCTAGTATATTCTCGATACGAAAAATTAAAACTTTTACAATGAATAGTATGAGACTTGTGGTCCCAAAAAACTAAAGATAAATGCATAAATCCAATCATATTTTTTAAAAGGCTCATGATCAACCCTAAATAAAACATGTTAAAACATTCATCTGCCGTCTCGAGTCTCCAATAACAAGATCACCATCTACCGGTGTCACCTTCCATTTGAAACTGAGCGCAAATAATCCTATGCTCCTTCGTGCAAGCAAGCACGTCGAAGATACGCTCGAGTTTGAGGAACCACTCATGTACCGCAGATGGTCCTGTTGGAGTAGTACACTCGGCGTTCCAATCAGATTGGACGTATTCTACTTGTAAATACAATCTATTGGAA
>CACSLK010019758.1:8526422-8550784 GCA_902706635.1 Striga hermonthica
AAAAAAAAAAAAAAGAACACCTTCAGAACAAAATTGGTCACCAATTTCCTGAAAATTATCAGAGACACTTGCTGCAGCACTAAGCCGAAATTCGTTAAGCCTTTTTATTGCAGAATCCAAATCATCACCAGCTTCCTCAAACGCTTTCTCCAGAAACTACAAGCCAAAACCATTCAACAACTTATTTAGATTTAACATCAAACAAATAAGTACAATGAACATTAGAATGATTATCTAGTACTCACTCAATCAAGACGCGCAACAGTACATTGAACAACATAAATCCTTCCACGGAGATTGAAGCAAAATTCTTTATAATAGATGTTGACTATAAAATTTTAGTTATGATTCTGCTAAAGAATAGTACGTATAGAAATCTATCACAAATTGTAACCAATAATTAAATAGAAATCAGAATTTTTTTGGTAAATCATTTAATTGGGAGAAACAATAATAGTCAAACCAAATGAGATAAGCGTTTCAGCACCTTCCAGGTCCAGCACAAGGTGCAAAAAAATTATTATTACCCTAACTGAAGGGCAATCTTCTCAGTATTAAATCCCTAAAAAATCTGTCTGTACATGTAATTGTGTGCTGTCTGAAACTAAAAGCAACAATGAAATACATAATCAGATGCCAAGACACATACAGCTACCTTGTAATTAATGGGCTCTAATTCCTTTGAACAGTTGAAAATGATAAATCTTTTTTCCTTTTGGAAGGTAGAGCGAAACAATCAACCTATTGATATTGGAAGAACCAACTGATTCTTCCAAGGTATCATTTCTGGGTCCAATGGAATTCATAGGTATAGGAAAAAGACCGGTGTGATGGTATCTAACATATATAATTCCAACAATGTTCCCCTGAAAAAGAAAATGACTCAGGCAGCCAACTTGGCATGCAAAGAAGTGTCTAATAAAAACCACAGTGGTAGTATTAGGTTTAATATGATTTTCCCAGGAGGTGGATCTAATTATTTATACTGAAATATCTGCTATGACTGTCCATGGCTGCTAGGAAATTTGATACATCTAAAAATTTATTTACGCCTAAAAAGGGTTTATGGTCATCAAAAGCTTGATATTTCTCACAAAATTGCTAATTTTGCGTACTAAATTTTATGGCATCGATAAGCAT
The DNA here is from genome assembly GCA_902706635.1 of Striga hermonthica. Classification (NCBI taxonomy): domain Eukaryota; kingdom Viridiplantae; phylum Streptophyta; class Magnoliopsida; order Lamiales; family Orobanchaceae; genus Striga; species Striga hermonthica. Next base: position 8,527,563 of record CACSLK010019758.1, read on the forward strand.
ACATCAACTTCTTTGATCGTGGACAATTTAGTTTCCACAATTAAAAAATGTTCATCAAATTTACACATTCCATTAAATAGCTCTTCTCAAATTATTGTGAATTGAAAGCAAGTTTCATGATATGGGTGTCAAACTCACCAAAACAGCACTATATAAAGATATTATAATAAGAGGTGAAGTTGTAATTATGCAGTCCTCAGGATTGCTCATAAGGTCGAATCATGTGATCTCATTTAACAGCTTTAATTAATCGTGCATTGGTAGGATGAAGACAAATAAATACAAAAGAAAAAATACTTCCAAGTTCCAACTTACGGTAATTCAACAGTTCAGAACAACAAAATCCAGGTTTTTCCCCCTTAATATTAAGACATTCCTATTCACGAATATGAGCATCTTCTGCTTCATGCAGTGACTAAAAGGAAGCGCGGGGAGCCGAGCAACAAGCCTCCTATTTGCGTGAGGCGTAAGTTGTGAGGCGCTCACCTTATTGAAATGAGGCGAGCCATTACACAAAAATACAGATATATGGACATTTGACGTTTCAGCAAGTTAAAAACAATTGTGTATGTAAAAAGAAAATACGAAAGCTAATGCCAAACAAATATGCAATGTCCCTCTCCTTATTATTGTTCTCCATCTCTGCAAGAAAGTTAAACTGCAAAAATATAAGCCTATTAACCATGAACATTGTCCAATTCATATATTTTATTCGTAAACTAACTCCTATCCCCAGCATATGAAAAGAAAACACAAACATTTTCACAATTGATTATGCACGTCTTTCCTCCCAGGAGAAAACAGAAAACTAACAAAGACATAACATGATATCCCAGCAAGCAATGTTCACTAACTGTCTTTATTTCTTGTATGGTGAGCTCGCATTAATCAACTTTTTGGCTGGCAAAATATTAAGAAACAAGAAACCGGCACCTACTGCTAGCTCTATAGATGAGATTGTCATCGACACCTCAAACCTCATAATGCTTTTCATAAAATATATGGAGTTATAGATCTTAAAAATGAAATATACAGGCCACAGCAGCTTCAAGCTCATTCAAAGCTAAAGCTGGACTATTGATCAGAATGTTACTTATAGCCTAAGAGGACCTTCCAATCAGAAAGCAAGAACTCAACTGAACAATAACGAGTGCAGGGAACACATATACACTGAAAACAAAAACCAAATACAAAAGATTACTTATATTCCACAAACTTTCCTAAAGCCTCCGGATACTACATTGCCCACATGATGCCAACTGTGATCACATTCACAGTCATTTCCCTTCAAAGAAATGGACAGTGGAAGAAACCGTGATTACTAATAACAAGTTCCAAGATAACAATAAAATCTAATGGAATTACTTCTAGAAAAATTAAAATTGTGCAAGGTGAGATTAGATTCTGGAAGTAATTAACCATATAATATTCTCCATCTGCTAGAAGGACAAAACAAGAGGTGAAAAAATTAAGATTACCTGTCAGCTGCATAAAATTATTTCACGACTGCGTAGCATTGGAAAACATAAAAAACTTAGCATGTCAAATACATCTCATCCGTATTGCCAAAACATCACAACTTGATCAAGTTAACATAACAAATGGCACATTACAAAACATTACAAATGGAAGTACAAAAACTATGTTGATATCATATCATATGTCTTGAACATAAAAATATCAAAACCGTATCCAGGCACTTATCGCACGGGAATAAACTACCACAACAATCTCTTACACTGGGAGATTCAACGCATTTTAAATAACGAAATAAAACGAGTTAGCGCATCACAGTAACACACAAATTCCACCTTCCAAGAATTTTACATATAAACCATTGACGCAATAAAGTACAAATCAATCAGAAACAAAGCATCCAACTAAAATGTAGGGGAAACAAGAAACGAAACGAAATGGCAACCTTACTATCCATATGGGGAAAGAGTGCGGCGAGATGATCGAGCACTGGACTGAAGGAGTTAGCGGACGGCGGCGAGAAGGTCTGGCTCGGGGACGAGGATGAAGATGAACAGCGGATCCTTTTGGAGACTGGAGGCGACGAAGGTGAATCCTCAAAGATGTTCGACCTCTTTCCGCACACAACGGCAGACATGGTTCGCTACAACGAAGACAAATTCTCCCTAATCGGTCTCCAATCCCTCGAACTCCAATCTTCTGAAGCACAATAAACCAATTTACCAACTATCGAGGCGACCCTTTTACCGAACAAGAACTCTGGATTTACAAGACGACCACTACATATACAGAGGAAGTATTTATTTACGAGTGTTGGGGTGAATTCATTGGAAACTTTTTGAATTTACAACGATAGTATTCTTTGTTCATTTATTTAAAGTTTGTACCTCTTGGACATAGGTTTAGATATTTTTGTTTCTTGGTGTCAGTTGACATTTCTATTATACTCTTTCGAGTTTTTCGTTATTAATATAATCATCTTTTTGAAAAAAATACTCGGATATATGCACGCGACTAATGAGATCGATTTGATTATACCTAGGATTGAATAAGTTTCATTAAAAATAAATATATAAGAATAAATTATTATGGACGATGAAATTTTTTGTTGTACACGACATTATATGTCTGCCAACAATATAGTAATATTTTATCTTTTTTATTGGTTATTTAAAGTTACCAGTCTAATTGGTTATGGATGGTCGAACTTTTAATCAAAATTTTATTATATATTAAACTAATAAATTATAGTGATTAGTGACACGTTACTTAATAATCACGACTCACATCTATGTCTACACACACATATATAATTATATATATAATTGGAATCATATGAGAAAGGAATATAGCGAACGATCCTCAATTGTTTTCAGTTGCCCTAATTTTTCTCTCTTGGTTCCCCTTTTCCGCCGTCGAATCTAGTTCATTAGCCGTAATTGTTTCCTTCCTCAGCGGGTTGTCGGATCCCTTGCTGGTAGTCGGCCCTTGGCTGCACGGTCTTGACCCCGACTTTGCGCCTCTCCTAGCCCGCTATGCATTGGGGGATGAAGACGGGCGTCTACGACGGCTTTTGCCGATTTCATGTACCTTTTTGGGTTTTTGTTTTGCCGGCTTCCTTGATGTCATGGGTGTGCCAGGTGGGGTGTGTCGTCGGGGCTGGGTGTGGCTCGGGACATTTGCGATGCCGGAACCGTGGCGGCCATGGCTAAGGAGTGGTGTCTTTCTCGCCCTTTTCCTATGTTTAACTTGGGGTTGGGTTCAAGGGCTCACTGGTGCGGTCAGAATCAGCTAGTGATGTATTATTGAGCGGGCGGTGGTGGGGGTGGGAGTGGGGGAGTATGCTACTCCTCCGGCCGCGAGGCGGGTTGTCTTTAGGGAGTTTGGAGTTTGGGATGCGGCTTCAGCTAGGCTTTCTTTGGCAATTTCAGGATCGGTTTTCTTGGGTTGCGTTATACTCTAGTGTAGTCGGCCATGTGACCGCTGGTGTCTCGTGCGGGGTTGAGGTTCCTCTTTCAATCCCCTTACCCCTTTGTCTCTGGTGTTGGGTCCGAGTGAGTCCGATGCTACCGTTTTGGTTAGTGGTGTTAGCCGGTTTGGGGCAGTGGTGGTGTGCTCTCAGGTTGGGCGTTTTGTTCAGTCGCTTTGGTGGGGAAGGGCTCGTTTGTTAGTTGTAGTGGTCCTTGTGTCATTTTAGTTTTTTTTTTTTTTTTTTGCCTAGTTTTATTTGATAGGTTTGTGTTTTTAGTTCCTGCCTTAGGCCTCTATTTTTGCCCAAGTGAGAGCGGGCATTATCCTATTGGGATCGTTGATTCTCCTATTTGAGTGCTTCATAGTTTTGTTGTGTTGTGTTGGGTCGTGTAGTGTTGTGAGTGTGTTAGTCTAGCGTTGCTAGTTAGGCTCTAGGCGACCTTCATATTTGTCCTCCCAGTCTTTCAGCTATTAGATGTATCTTTCAGCTTTTGGCTGGTTTTTTTTGCACTTTTGTGTGTTTTATAAAATCTCTACCCTTCCACGGGAAAAAAACAAAAGAAAGAATAAGAGTAGAACTACACCATTGGTTCCATAATATCAATGGTCATGAACTAGTCAAAATTAGTAATCATAGTCAAACACGTAATGCATTCTCGTAAGTAAATGGCATAATTATGGTCAAATATGTGTATTTGACCATTCATTAAGGATAAAGTGGTCATTTCCAATAATTACACTCACCAGTGGGATCCACCTACATCTACACCTAATGACGTTCTCTCTCTCACATTTCACACAAATACACTCTAATGCCCCAAATAGTTTTAGTAATTATATGCTCGACATTAGTTTCATTTATAACAAGCTTCTATTTATTTCAAGTATTATTTATTTATTTGATACATTTAATTATTATTATTTGCATTAAATTGATTTATAAATCCTAAAGGAGGATCCACTCGAATTTTATTTTGGAAATGAAATAAAATTTTAAGTCTAAGTCTTGGTTTAAAATTTTAATCGAGCATTAGAAAACTCGACTCAAATGTTGGGATATATGAGGATCTCGTTCTGTACAAGTGACAAATTTAATAGCAAATGTAAAATTATGCGCAGCAGATCTAAAGGTTTGACGTAGAAAACTTACGGCTTAAAATTTTCGAATCTGACATATTCGGGATAACCAAGAGCAGTAGTCGGAGTGGCCGGGACGTGGTTCAACTTATATCGGTGGAACAACAAGAAGAAGATAAAGCTCGAACAGAAATCTAGAGAGAGAAGAGAGAGACGTGCGTGTGTTTTGCACGTATGAAAAATCTGATCTCTTTTTCTCTTTTCCATGAGATTAATGATATATATATAGTTACAGTAGGGATCCTTAGGAGAATAGGAATAGGGCTTCTTAAGTATTGGACTAATTATGGGCCAAGCCACTCTTCCAATTACTTAAATAATATTACGGTCCACTAATGTAATATTATTGCACTCTCTTTTTCTATCTCAAATTACATTTTAGACTCCAATAATAATTACCCGAATTACCTCCCCAAGTTTAAGATATAATGTCCATTAATTAATTCAATTACTGATAATCAAGAATTGATTAATATATTATATTATCAAAGCTAGTGTTCGTTCATTGCATTATTATTATGCCTGAACTTAATCCACCTGCAGGGTTGTAGCATAACAATACTTCAGGAACTCACTTCGGGGACATCATCAAACTAATGCACATGGTGACCGTAAATATTTTAAGTACAATTTTTTCTTGAAACGAAACTTCTTATGTCTATGACGAGTTGTAAGAAAATAGTTGACATGTATAAGTGGACAAAATTTTTATACTTTATCAAACAGACGATTCCATCTATATTCTGGAATCAAGAGTTGTTGGGGATATTTGATCACGCTTAATCTGCTATTATTCGTCATGGGAGCATGGAGTAGACAGTCCGGATGAAGAAAGAAGGGACTAAGCACATATTCAAGGGACTGAAGCCTTTCATAGCTGATAATGATGTAGCTCAAGGATGCATTCTGAATTTTAGGAAAATAAATTGCAATGACCTGGTCTTTGATGTTGATTTATGAACAATTACGTTTTTCTATGCACCTTTTGGTTTTCGATGAGGCTTTTGATTGTCGACGAACAAATACTGTATGTGATTGAATGAAAAATTTATTGTCCTTTTGTTATCTAATATTTTCTTCAGAATGTTTAATATGTTATGTATAATCAACATTTTCTTAAACAAAATTTTGTTACACCTCTTTGCCATAATGAAATCATTCTTTAACATATATGTTTATGAAATTCATTATGACGATATATTAAACAACTAAAATGAAATTACTTCACTTGTGTGTGTTTACCTTGTTCATCAATGTCTACAAACCGTGTGTGTTTTCATTGTTCATAAACAAGCAAGTAAATGTAAAAAATTGCATGAAGGAACGAGATAAATCGCACATGTATAGAAAGTTGCGTTTGCAAGCATCATTTGTGTTTTTTTTTTTTATGACTAAAGCTTATGACCGTATTCTAAAATGTCAAAATTGATGTAATGAGATTGTTAATGACTAAAACATCAATATCTTGTTCGATTGTATTTATTGGCAAGTTGTGTTCTGTCGCTCATCGGTTGTGCATTTTTTGTGTCTGTTCAGACATTTCGTCAAACATCTCATGTGCTTGTTTATGATAAAACAACAATATCAGTGAATTATCAAGGTTAACATCGACAAACACAAATTTCAACATTTAATCGCATATATGTCTTACAATTCATGGATGCACAGCAAAATGAGAATTGTTAAGAGTGAAAACACATGATTGGACGATAATCTGATTGACGAACACGAAATTGAATAAAAATTCACAGAAATTTGTTGTTCAAATATCGAATCTGAATTCAAAATATTTTACATTCATGTGTCTGTGATTGCAAGTAATTATGTACTCATGATTCTTATTTCAAATGATTAACACCGAATGCATTCGAAATTTAATTGTAATCATAATTATTATAACATCTTTTCAGATTTCAATTGAAGAACAGAAATGACAGAACCAGAAAATTTTAATTTCTGAAAATAAAAAAATCGATCAATTCTTTGAACGTCATTCCGATTTCAAATATCTATTTTCTTGTAAAACAAAAACACGTTTGAAGAAGATCTATTCATTATTTTTGACTTAAGAAAAATCAGTTCAACAAAAAATAAAACAAATAGAAACGAAACATATTTCGAATGTAATTTTGGAGTACTTGTTGGTTTATTTGAGACTCATAAGTATGTTTTAGACGAAATTTATAAGATGAGAAAAGTTCAACAACTTTTACGTAAATTAATTAACAATTTATTTTGTTTTTTTTTTTTTTTTAAGTAAGAGCATTTTCGTATAACTAACAATCATTTTTTTTATTTTTTTAATTTAATTAAATAAGAAAAAAGACACGTAGAATTAATTTAAAGAATACGTGTTGAGTAAGTACAAACCAAAATACAAATTTACCCAAATAACTTTTGTTATTAATATTTAATTTTAAAAATAATTTTTATATCAAACCGGTTTTATACTAGTTAATTAAATAGGATCTATAAACACCCTTTATGCTTGTGGAATGGAATTTGGTAGATGCAAACTGTGTTTCCAAAACATCTTAGGAAAAGAAATTATAATAAAACGATTCTTTCGATTTGCTTATAAAGCAATGCTGAGTTGCCGGCCGACTATGTCTTATTAAAGATTTTCAACCTTCTCTCTTCTCTGTTAATTCACCGTACATCGATGTACAGTATTTTAAGGATATCTGGCTTTGTTGTCCGTACGCTGCCGTATGCCTTATCGCCATTAAAGGTAAACGATACATCTGATTGAAATTTGTTGTTGAAATTAGGGATGATTTTAGGTCTTTTAGGCTGTAAATCATGATTTATTTATTTTTTTTTCAATCTTTTTATTTTTCGCTTGATAAATAATTCACCGGTTCAATGATTCATGATTAAATGCTGTATTTAGGTTAAAAATGAAAATAAAAATATTCATGTCGTTATAGTAATAGATTATTTCTGATTCGGGCTGTTCTCGTAGTTCACAATTTGTCTGGATTGCTGAGTGATTATTCATTACAGATGATAAGACAGTGTTATACTTGTTAATTTTTTCAATATTTGTACATCTTTATTGTTTGAACATCTTTTGTATCTATCTATCTATCTATTATCTATGTGCTGCTAGTGCTAGACATAGTGATTTACCTAACTAACCAGCATCTTTAGCAACTGTGTGACAACTCTCCACCTTGAAATTTGTGTTAGGCCAAAAGGTGATTGTTAACATTACCATTACCATTACCATTACATGGCCCCGAAATCCCAGCGTGTGAGCTCCCGTCCGAGGCCTCGGAGGTTTTTCTTTGTGTTTGTAGTACTACTAGTAGTTTTGGTGGCACTATGCGTTTTGGGGATGTTGGGGATGTTTTCAGTGACGCACGTTCAGAAGATGTCCTACTTGTTGCGCCCCCTCTGGGACAAACCCCCAACCCCTTTCCACCACATTCCCCATTACTACGCGGAGAACGTCTCGACCGAGTACCTCTGCCGCCTTCACGGGTGGTCCCCGCGCCCTTCCCCCCGCCGCGTGTTCGACGCCATCATCTTCAGCAACGAGCTCGACCTCCTCGAGATCCGATGGAACGAGCTCCGTCCGTACGTCGCCAAGTTCGTCGTCCTCGAGGCCAACACCACCTTCACCGGCATCCCCAAGCCCCTCTATTTCTCCCGTAACCGCAGACGCTTCTCCAATTTCGACAATATGGTCGTCCACGGCGTGTTCCCGGGTCGGGTCGGGTCAGGCAGGGACCCGTTCCGGCTGGAGTCGGAGCAGCGCGTGGCCATGAACGAGCTGCTGCGCCGCGCCGGGATTGCGGACGGTGACCTCGTCATCATGTCGGATGCGGACGAGATCCCGAGCCCCCACACGGTGAAGCTCCTCCAGTGGTGCGATGGGTTTCCACCCGTGTTACATCTCCAGCTCAGAAACTACATGTACTCGTTCGAGTTCCCGGTGGACTACAGCAGCTGGCGGGCTTCGGTACATATATACGGGCGAGGGACTCAGTACCGGCATTCGAGGCAGGCAGACGTGATCCTGTCGGACGCTGGCTGGCACTGCAGCTTCTGCTTTCGGCATCTGAGGGATTTCGTGTTAAAGATGACGGGGTACAGCCACGCGGACCGGGTGAGGAGGAAGGAGTTTCTGAGGTATTCGAGGATTCAGAAGGTGATATGCAGTGGGGAGGACTTGTACGATATGCTTCCTGAGGAGTACACGTTTAGGGATTTGATCAAGAAGATGGGGCCCATTCCCAGCTCGGCCTCGGCTGTTCATGTCCCGGCTTATTTGATTCAGAATGCCGATAAGTTTAAGTTTCTTCTGCCGGGAGGCTGTTTGCGTTCGCCCGGATCACTTTCTTATGATCTTGGACTTACGTGATTTATACTGGCCATTACAACAAAATAGGTGGGGTGGTTTATTACTGGCTTTATATGCATTTATTTAGCTTGAGAAAATGTTGCAGAAAACTCAATTGGAGAAGAAGCTTTTCTGCCTTGTTTTCCTTGCAGAATGCAAATGGTGAGGAAATTTCTGTTTGGAGACCTTTTTTTATTAACAGCTGTTGGAGGATGTAGACATGTAACTAATGCATATCCCGTGATGCACGAAGGAGTTCATATTTTAAACTTTTTTTTAGTCTTTATTTTAAATATAACTGTTTATATTTTTCACATCTCATCTTATTATGGAAATAAAATAAATACAAACAATGAAAAATATATATTATTAAACACTTTTCATTACACAATATTTTTTATTTAAGAATATTATTAAACTTTGCAGTTTTGATTTTTTTTTTTCCAAAAAAAAAAAAAGAAATAATTATCCAATCAATGGTTGTTAATGTGTAACAATAATAGAAAGAATCTAAACTTTAAAGTAAAGCTATTTTTTATTTTAGTTTTACACATCAAAATAATCTAATTTGTTTAAGCATTTTTATATCCCAATTTCTATGTTACTTCCTACCAATTTATTCAATGGTCAACCATTAGTAAAATTACTAATCAAATTAGAAGAGAAATTCAAATATTATCCTATATTATCTTTTTTCCTTTCTTATTTTTTTTTTTATCAATCAATTAATAGAAAATCCTATTTCCATCATTTATTTTATTATTATAAAATCAAATTCAATCTAATTAAAGTAACAATTTAAAATTATTATAAAATCAAAGTCAATATAATTAAATTAACAAATTAGACAATATAACATTTGAAATTTGGTTGAAATCTCAACTAACGTAATCCCATTAGAAACCTATAAACCTATCGAAATTTTAACTGTTTAAGAAAAAATTTATTATGCATTCAAAAAGAATTTTATTTTAACATAAGGAAAAATATAAGGAAAAAATCTACATGGGTGTTTATTAAATGTTTCAAAAACACCTGTATAGGAAAATCATAAAACAAATCTTTCATTAATTTTTAACATAAGGCAAAAAATAATAAAAGTTTATCGATATATTTAAAAATATAATTTTGAATTTTAAATAGAGTAAAATGCGGGATAATTTAAATTTGTTTTTTAAAAAGTTTCTAAGGTGTTTAATATTCTGGTAAATATACTCGTAAGAATAATCTTACATTCTAATTTCAAAAAATTGGAAGATTTTTAATAAAAAAATTCGGTCAGACAAAAGATTAATTAGTTCAAATATTATAATAATTACATTTTAAAAAATCCAGTCAGATAAATGTAATTATATTAATTAAAAATTTGTTAGGAATGTGATTATATTAAAGTTAAGATAAACGAAATGTACCCAAAAAATATGTTTGTTATCTTTCCTTTAAATGTTTGAATTTTAAAAATCTAATAACTAAATTAAATTATATCATGTAAGGAAAAACTAAATAATAAATATTTGTTATTATATTTAAAAATATAACTTTGAATTTCAAATGAAGTAAAAGGCGGGATAACTCAATTGTTTTTAAAGTTTTTAAAATGTTTTAATATTTTGGTAAGTATATCCGTAAGAATAATCATATCATTTTAATTTCAAAAAATTTGGCAAGTTTGTTAAAGATATAAACCATGTTAGATAAATAATTAATTAGTTAATATTATATTAATTATATCTTTAAATAATTGGTTAGCTAATTAATTAATTTTTTAGGAATGTAATAATATGAAAGTTAAGATAAGATGAAATTTACCCAAAAATGATTTTTTTCTGTAAATGTTTGAATAGAAATCTAAGAACCAAATTTAGATTATTGCACATAAGGAAAAAACAAATAATAATTTTTTTTAATATATCTAAATATGTAATTTAATATAAAGTAAAAGACATGATAATTCAAATTATTTTTAAAAAGTTTATAAAAATAATTAATATTTTGGTAATTATAGTCGTAAGAATTATTGTCTATTTTAATTTAAAAAAAAAATTGGCAAGTTTGTTAATGAGATAAATCTAGTTAAATAAATGATTAAATAAATAAAATATTATAATTTTGTAAGGAAAGATCTATTTTTAATTTAATGACCGCAATAAAAATAAATTATGAAATAAACGAATGCCAAATAGTTGTAAAAAATCGGAAATTGTATCCAGAAATTGTAAAAAACTAAAAAACAAAAAAAAAAAAGTGGGAAAAAACATACTATTTGTGATTTATCTCTTAGCTCTATTATATATTAATTACTAAGTAGCCCGTGCAATGCTCGGAGCAATTATTATAAATTGCCTGTATTAAAGCAATGAAGGCATATTTATTAGTATAAAAATAATTTTGAATATTAATAATTATTTTTTACTTTAGTTTTGATATATAATAACTTAATATATAATTTATATGTTTATTTTATTCATTATAAAATAGTTGTCATTTTTTATATCCTGTTTATGATTAAGGATAATAAAAATATAATATATTCCAATATTATCAATAAATAATACTCATAGAATGCTTCTCTCTTTATCTTCTTTTACTCAAACTTTGTTATAATATAATATTAAATTTGAAAATAAGTTAGGCTAAAGTTGAAATACTGTGACAAATATTATAACCAACACTTAATTGAAAATATTGTAATATATATCATTTTGATGTAAAAAAACTATTTTTGATTACAACAATATTATTTTATTTTTTATTATAATTTATAATATTATAATTATTTTTTCTAATCTATTAATTTATATGATAATTGTTGTGATATAGTCAATTGCAATATGAATTTTTTTAAAAAATGGTTTAGTGTAGTTATTGATAAAATCAAAGGATATATTTGAACTCCTTGAGTAGATGATTTTTGGTATATGGCTTGTGACGAACTGAATATGTGTTACTAATGTATCTATTTCTATTATATTATAGTATTGTGGTAGTTATACCAATTAGAATATTTGCAGTTGGTTTTAAATTTATTTTGTACTCATACTTTACAATGTTTTCACGCATATTTCGTTTTCATATGACTGGATAACCAGCAAAACAGGTGAACGCTTGATTTTTATTAAGGATAAAGATTGGTTTGTGATTAAAGATAAATAGATAATTTTTTTTAATATTTTAAAAAATTGGGTTTATAATTTTTGAAAAACTGAAACAATTGAGTTATTGATAAATCAAAAGATCTTAACTAATTATCTTTTTTAGTCAGAATGATAGAGGAACTATTATAGACCAAACGCACGAATGTGCGAACAAATACAAAGCTCCCAACGGGAGAATAAAATGGGAGGACAGGTCCGACAACTGCCTAGAATCTCGATACTAGCAACGCTAGAAACCAAAGACTAGACTCACAAGACAACTAACACAACAAAACACAAAGAAAAACTACCAGCTCCCAACATGAGAATAGAGACATGAGCTGATCTGAACAGGATAATAGATGTGCTCTCGCTCTGTCTTACAGAGACCAACGACCCAAACCAAAACACAACTCCTAAACAACACTGACACGACCACAAGAAACAAACTAAAACAAAGAAACCTAAAAAACAAAGGAACAATCACAGAAAAGCTGTCGAATGGAAGAATGCCCTTCCCCAGCAATCAGACAAGCCAGAAACCGCGGAGAAACATTTGAATCCACGAAAGATCCCAAGTCCAAGCCCAACTTCCGAAACTGCTGCCGAACGCCTATACAAAAGCCAAAACCAGACCCTAGACCTATCCCAAATCAATCCATCTCAACTGGGAGGACAACCGGCCAGCTCCCCAGTCATCCCTACGTAAGCTCGCCTAACACCACTAGCCGGGATCAGTAGTGCCAAAACCAACCCTTCAGTTCCCAACAACAGAGAACCGAGAGAGAGAGAGACTCTGTCTCTCACTTCAACTTTCACGACCCAAGAGGTCGAGACGGTTAGAGCCTCGCCCCATCCCCAAAAGGCACTCAATCCACCCCGTAGACCGCCGGGTTACCCATCAACTGCCCAACAGAGGGCCCATTCCAACAGACCTTGACCGACCCGGTAGTCCAAGCAAGACGGCCCGATCCGCAAGTCCCAACAAAATTTGAGACCATCCGACCAGCACCGCCCGAGACTACCGGAGAACCGAGCTCTACTCCGACATCCCCTCCAGAAGGCGCAACTGACAAACAAACCCTAGGAGCGAGGGTTATCTACCGACAACTTAAGACACTTCAGCAGAGAAGTCGCCAATCGCCAACAAGCCAAAGAGCCGTCAACAAATTGGGGCTAACCTCCGTAAAACCCGACCACAACCTAGCCCTGACCTTCGAGTACCGATCTCACCTGCGGAGCAACAGAGACGAAGGCGAAATAGTCTTCAGAGAGTGGGGCGAGCAGTCAAGATGACCACTGGACCGAAATCACTGTCACCAAGGAAGCCTCGCCGGAGAAGAAATCGAAGAGCTCGAGAATTGGGGAAAGGGTTTTTAATCGCCGAGGGGTTTCAATCTATACCACTCGTTATCCGAGCCTCTTAACTAATTATCTTGATTAAATAATTTTTTGAAGATACGATTATAAATATTTTGGTGTATCGTTGGTTATCAAATGACTAAGAAATCATTGTTATTTGTTATTAAATTGATAAATAAGATTTTATTGTAATATTGTGATCAATATCATAAAAAAATTTCCAGAATTGATTTTAAATTTTTATTTTGAAGTTATATTCACAATTTTATATAGTAAAATAATATTTTCTAAAAATGAAATATATTTAATAGACATTTTTCTTAGACATGTAGTATTGTTGGTTACAAAAAGGAAAAAAAGAAAAGAAAAAAATTGCAGTGATTCATAATTAAGATGAAGAATCAAATTTTTATTGCGATAATTATCACAAAATAATTTTCAAAGTTCATACCACTTATTTATATAGAAATTCGTGCTATTAACATGATTGCACGATTTACAACATGTATGTATAATTTAATTTTTATTTTTCTATAAAATTTAGTAATTTTTACTATATTTCCTTTAAGAGTAAGTCAACTTATTTAATTACAAAGTCAAAGTTATTATTTTGGAGAATTCCATCAACCTCTTTCAATATATAGATAGATAAAATTTTTCCCTTGGATATCTTATGTTTGTCTAAAAAACAATTTTCCCTCGAACCCTTTTTTTTTTTTAAAAAAAAAAAAAGAAGTCTTGGTTCACTTCTTAAAATGAAAACATGAGACTTAATCTTAATTACTGATTTGTTTAGCTCATATTAATCAACTGGAATGCAAACGTCATTAAAATAATACAAAAAAATTAACTTAACGACGTTGACCGTCGCCAGTTGGCCAATCGGCCCTAGCGTCTACTCCTTGGCCAGGACACTCTCTACAAGTTCCACCTCCCCCAACCGCCGCCATCGGCCCCCAGCTCATAAAGCTCTTCGCCAACGTCCGGAGAGTTGAACATCAGTTTGACGAGGTAGCCCAACCACTTCGAGTCACGGGCAAGGCGTTCGCAGTTGGAAATGGGCAAGGCGAAGACGAATAAGAATGCAACAGCTCGTGATTCAGGTCGGAGGGCTCATACTCGAGGTCGAGAAAGGCAATGGAAAGCAAGATATTGCATGCCCCTTAGGCAGCGGCCATGACGAATCTGTTTCCATTAAAGTCGCAAGTCAAAGCTCTGAGGTCGGTCAAGGTGAAAAGTCTTGAAGGGGAGGAGGCGTGGGATGGCGATGTTGGTGGGCTGCTTGGGGGTGGGGATGTGGGGGGAGTGGCTGGAGACGACGGGGGGTGTGGTTGGAGACGCACCAGTCGTGATCGGAATTTAGGGCCATGGATTTTGTATGAAAATTAGATAAACTCTGGAGATTTAATTGCAATTTGAGAAACTTATAAGTTATTGCCATTTGAATCTTGGGTTTAATCAGTAATTTATATAAGTTTGAATAATTGCACTCTAGCCCTTGGAGTTTTTATTATATAAATAGTGCACATTTGATTTATTTAGTGTGCATATTTAGTTTATATATATATATATATGTATGTATATTGCATACATACTTAGTTGAAAATATAAAGACAGTAAAAATATATATTAAGTTCACACCCCGGTTCATAAAAAGTGCATATTTGGTTTAATACAAGTGTGACACTCCGACCGACTGAGAACCACTCCGACCGATTGAGAACCGCTTCATCCTTGATCTTCTCGTCAATAGAACATCAGAACCTGCACGAAACTCTCATACCGGGGGGGGGGTTTCTGGTGAAGATCCTCCAACGCTCAAGTTAGTTTTGAGAAGAAGATATATGTGATAGTGAAAATATATGAGATTGTGTGTACAATGATAAACCTCAACCCTTTATAGAGGGGTAAGATACCTACCCTAGAAACTGCGCGGGTTCTGCTGAGCTGGCTGCCCGGCCTGCCCAATCGTACAACCTCGGGTACGCGCATCCGGAATATGTCATGAATGTGTCAGAATAAGTTATGAATATAGGCCAATCGGTTTGCGCCATGTGTCCCGCGCACCTGTACCGAAAGTTGCCACGAGGCTCTTATGCTCGACCAAATCTAGGTAGTCTGTTAAGCCGATTCTAATGCCAGGGTGGTCAAGCTCACGATCATTTATGTTCGACCACCTATTACTTTCAACCAAATCTTCTATAACACTAATGGCCTGATTGGTATAATGGAATGAAATGTCGTAGGAATGGAATGAATTGAAGAATGGAATGATTATGGGAATGAAATGAAATAAGTTTTGTCATTGATGTGTTTGGTATACAGAAGGAATAAAACCTGAATGGAATGACATTATCATTTTTTATTATAAAAATAAATATAATATTTTTTAAAAACATAATATAATTTTAATAAATTATATATAAATGTTTTTTTAATAATATATATAAATCAAATAATATATTTTTAATAAATTATAAAAATAAAATAATATATTTTTTAATAGTATAAAAAATAATATATTTTTCAAAATATATAAAAACAAAATATATATTTTTAAATTATATATAAAAATTAATATATTCTTAAAATTAATATAGTTTTAATATATAAAATAATATCTTTTTAATAATATATAAAAATAAAAAGTAATATTTTTAATAATATATATTTTTATTTTTTAATTAAACAATAAATAAAAGTAAGTTTTTATTTTTTTACTTGAATATTATTTTTTAATATAATATATTTTAATTATATATAAAAAAAATATATTTTTAATAATATATTTTTAAAAGTAATATATTTTAAATATATAAAAAATAATATATTTTTAATAATATACAAAAATAAAATAATATATTTTCAAATTATATATAAATGCTTCGTTTAGTTTTATTTTATATAAATATTTACTATATCTAATTAAACCACAAATAAAAGTAATTTTCAATTTTTTATTTGAATATTATTTTTAAAATAATTTTATTTAATATATTTTAATCATGATTTATTATATATATTATATATTTATGTTTTGTTATTATTTGTTAATTTTATTTTTTGAAAAATTGATTCCTACACACATTGGAATGAGAAAACCTTCCATGAACTATGGAATGGCTAATCCCATGGAGATGGGTTTTGTCATTCCCATTGGAATGGTCACTCCTTTCCAAAAAATATATCAATCATGGGATAAGGAATGAGTAAGGGAATGATCATTCCATTCTCGTGGAATTCCTACCAATCATGCCACAAGATCTGTTGGATCTTCCGAAAACCTTGTGGTCGTGGCCTCTATTCATTATTGATCAGTGAAATCTCCATTCGACCAGACCAATTTATCCAATTTATTCTATTAACTGGTTGGATCGGTCCTGGGTATAATATCCCATATCATCCAGTCCCCCCACTCTAGTCGAGTCTACATGACTCGATCTAAGAGTAAATTTTTGTCCCTCTCTTGGTCATTGTCTTTATTGTAGTCTTCGACCAACTGATGCATTATTTATTTCCTCCCAATCCCTTATTACTCCAACTGCCTTTTCTTTGCTATTTCAAAATTTAAATGCTGTCACTCGTCCACCTTGTCAGGTGTGTCTCTTCGCCTGTCAGACTCCATCATTACTTCGTAAGTCGCGCCGCTTCGTACTTTGCACCCACTTAACCTCTTCTCCTACCATAACGATCAATACTTTCAATCCCACAGTCCTCCTTATGACGCATGTTCCTCTGTCGCTCAATCGTGACCCTTCATACCTTGTAATCCGACGGTTGATAATTCACCTCTTTTATTCCCCTCTCTTATAAATATGTTAATTCCAACACTTAGGAATTTTTTTCACTTTGCAATTTTTTCGTACTCATATTTCCTTAGCTTTCTCTGCAATTTTGGGCTTCTTGCATTCTTCAAGTTCTTCGATTCACCGCGAGCTTCTCACTGTTCATGATGAGTAAGTCCTTCTGACTTTCTGGTTTACACGTTTGATTTGGGTTTTGTGATTTCTATTTGTCGATTATTTCATTGTCTGGTTCTATCTCATTCGTTGTGTGATTTTATCCCCCTTTTTTCTTTTCTTTTATGAAGATCTCAAAAAAAAGTCCTCTCTTCTCCCCGGTGCTATAACTCCTCCCCTCTTTTCTTCGACTTCTGTTGAGGAAATCCTTCAACCTGAACCCTAACCACCCTTCGACCAGCTCATATTCCCCGAAGTCCTTCAATTTCTCTATCTTCTTACCTCGTCGATAATCTTGACGAGGGTATATCCAACCCCCCATCTCCCCAGCGTTCTCGTCGACAACTCGGTCTGCTCGACGAGAACGAGGAGGATGAAGAAGAGTTTGAAGCTCCCTCCTTCCCACTGAAAGCCTCTAAAATTCCCCTCATCCGTTCACCTCCTTCGACTGTTCCCCCTTCTTCGTCGAGCAAGAAGTCTAAGCCATCCACTAGCCACCCTAAGACGAAACGTCCTTCCAAAAAACTCTCCTCTCGCTCAAACCACATTTATTGGCTGGATCTCGACCTAGTTGGTCATCCAGAGCAGGGACGGATCTACCTTACTCTTAGGGGAGGCCATTGTCCCCCCCCCCCCAACCTTTTTATTTCGCTTAAGATATATGTAATGCATAATTATTCTAGGACTTTTAATTTTTTTTAATATATATATGCATACATACATATTTATAATTTAAACATTTATGAAACATATTCAATCTATACTCATTCCCATAATCATTACAAATTATTGTATCACTCTATTTACTAATTAAATTTAACTACATCATATTTTGTAAGTACCATTTCAACAATGTTTTGTAATATTTTTGTGTTTGATCTTACGCATAATTAAAGAATTAAAGAGTAAATTTGGAATAGAAGAACATGCAACATATGCAATTCAAAAGAGAATTGCTAGAACTATTAATTAGACATTAAGCCTTCTCTTGTCTATTTAATAGTTAGACAACTACAATATTCCAAGAATTATATTTATACTTTCATACTTAAATCTCATACTTTATAGTGCAGTACAAATAACAAGTATGACATTTCATAGTATAACAATGCATATTTAGTAGGAAAATATATTTGTCTAACAATTAGACAACTTACCAATTATAGAATTTGTGTTAATATGGAACAAACCATTAATGAGTAACTGAGTTTCGTGAGTGTAAGAACGTTGAGCATTTAAACTACCGAAATTAAGAAGTTATGTATTTTGTAGTGCAACATATTAATTGTTTTATCCATTTTAAAATACAATTTTACGCCTATATATATGTCCGTGTGAGAGAAATACTATAAATTATATAGTCCCCTCGAATTGTTATCCGTACCGAGTAAAGTCGAATACCTCATGTTTAATCTTGTGATAGTTTAATAAATGATCAACTCGACTATCTAATGAATAACAAAAAATATGAGGTCAAACTTGACTTGTGTAAGCTTTAATCTACTCGATTTGTGTAATAAAAACGTTTGAATAGTCATTCTAGCTCGACAAATTAAATTTCATGAGTTGAACAAACACAATCCGATTCCAATTAACTCTTTTGGCCCCTCCCAAATTTTTTTCCTAGATCAGCCCCTGATCCAGAGGGTGTTTATAGGCCTGATGAGAGTGATACTTACGATAATCCTCCTTTGACGGTTTATATACTTTTTCCAAGTTCAGTTTGACCTAGGCCTTCGCTTCCCTATTTGCAACGCTATGCTCGAACTATGCAGCTTGTATGGTCTACCTCTGAATCAACTCCTCCCAAACGCTTTCAGAATCCTCACCACTTTCATCATTCTCTCTGTTATCCGCCTAGGTCGAGTAGACCTAGGCTTCTTCCATTATTACTACTTAGCCTCAAAACAGGCTGGTGGTCTTTATTTAGAAAGTAGAAATAACGCCCATTTCATTTCCAACCGTCCTTCAAACGTTCCTAAGTGGAAACGTAATTTTGTGTATATTAAGCCTGAAACTCCCTATCCTTGGGATTCTACTCCCTGGGTTAGGGAACGTCCCTTTGAACTCGAGCATTCTGCTAAAAATCTAATTTTTGACCGACGTATCGCCCTCTAGAATTCAAACCCTGTTGCTTCTATCCCTCTGTTAAAAAATAATCATCTTTTGCATCACTGTGGTATCCTCACCCATAAGCCTTATCCTCTTCCCATTTCCCCCCCTCCCCTCCCTTTTGCTGAAACACTCGCCGACATTCGTATCGGCCAGACCCTTGTCGATCTTCGCATTAGTGAATCAAGAGTACCTCGAGGTACTCGACCAAGTGATTGTATGTATTTTTTTCTAAGTATTTATCCTTGTATTATACTTAATCCTCTTGTGTTTAACTTGTGCAGAGGGGTTCGTAAACAAGCCCGATTTAAAGAAATCCTCTGATAAGAGGTCGGCCGTTAAAGATTCCTCGACCACCTCCAAAAAAGCCAAGAGTACATCTTCGACCAAAGATGTTCCCTCGAGGACTGAGAAGTCTGGGGTTCCTCCCACCTCGTCCAAGTAGAAGGCTCCTCTCCTCCTCCTCGATAACTCGACCTCCCAGCTGACTCCTCCAGCAAAGCGAAAGATCCTTCGACCAAAAAAAGGCTCCTCTTAGATGTGGTTATCCCTAACACCTCTAAGCCAGGTATCTACCTCTCAACCCTCAAAACAAAAAACCTCACGTCGAGGCTAAGGGTTCCGAGGTCCCGCTCTCCCCTCCTCCATCCCAAACCTCGTTGGTGACAGCCGGTCCCAACAAGATCGTTTCCCGTTTGATGGAGTTTCTGCCCATCGAGGACACCTAACATTGGGACGTCGATCGAAAGGCGCAGAGTGAATACGCTCTTCGAGCTTTGACTAAGGTATGTTTCACAACCTTTGTTTTTTTTTTGGATTAATGTTCTTTGTTGTGCTATGAACTTTCCGTACTTTTTGCAGACTCTTGCCTCTGTCGTTCCTCTCCTCGAGGAAACCCTGACTTATTCTGGTTGACCCCTCCCTGTGCTGGAGGGCAAAAACCGACGTCTCGTGGAGGAAAAACAGCACCTTGAGGAGGAAAATAAACGACTTAAATTCGAGAATCAAGAGCTGCTCAAACTGCGCCATGAGTTGACTGGCCAACTCAAGAAGAATGAGCAGCAACACAAGGATGAATTAAAGGCTAAGGACCAGCAGCTGGAGGTCGAGAGGTTTGGTCGCAAGAAGGAGATTGAGGTTGCTGCCATTACTGCGACTGAACAGTGCCGGAGGGCCCTTTGGAAGTCGCAAGTCGGGCATACATTTTTGACGGCTTACCGCGAGCAACTAATCCAGAACTGTGGGCTAACAAACAAAATTGTACTCATTAAAAAAATGTACTAGTTTTTGTATTAGACTGTCTATTAGGTTATATTTATTCCCAATTTATTAAAGAAAAAAGAAACAATTTATTGTTATTTGTTATGCACATAATTGTTTTTATTTTGTTAATCAATAATAAAATTACTTAAAATCTAATTTAAAAATTAAAAAAGATTTGTTTCTTTTCTCTCTATTTTGTAACATAAATACATATTAAAACTTTAAGTATAAAAATAAAATAAAATAAAAAATTATTAACATTCTTCTACAATGTGATTGTATCTATTATTTAACTCTTATTTAGACAAATACCATATACTATAAAATTAATGACAATAAATATATAATTATATATTATACATATAAAATAAATTAAAAAATATATTCATTAAACCGGTTCGACCGGTCTGACCACTGGTTTGACCAGTGAACCATTGAACCGGCTTCACCGGTTCAGTTTTCAGAACCATGGTTCACACCAAATGTATATATAGTTTATAACAATTGCATATTTTGAGGTCGAAATTACTTCATACACAATGCAATTATGGTTCATAAAAAATATATATTTAGCATATATGTTCAATTCATATCAAGTGCCTATTTAACATGAGTAATGCTATAAAGCCCACTTGAGTTACAAGTTGGGTTATAACTCAAGTGTAAATGCATTAAATTTCTTGATAATGCATTTACACTTGGGTTGTAACCCAAATTGTCATCCAAGTTGGCTAAGTAGCTGATGAGTTTATTTCTAGATATGAAGAAAACCAATGGTTTTGAGCTCAGATCTGTTTAAATCGCCTTCGAACCATTGCTAGACTGCCAAGACACCTGCAAGAACTCAACGCCGGGGGTGTTTTCGGCGTAGAGCCTCCGACGCTCAAGTCAGTCAATGAAAAAGATGGAAAGAAGATGTTCTCCGAGAGCAGCAGCAGAAGAGAGAATGTATGGAATGAATGGGAGAGTTAGAGTTTAGGGTTACCTCACCGCCTTTATATAGGAGGAAACACTTACTTGAAGTACCCGGAATGCCCTGGTCGATTTACTTGAAAGGTCCAAACTACCCTGGTCGGTTCGTCTTCTCTCACTGTTGAGTCATAGCAAGATTCCCTTTTATCCATTGGGAGACAGGAGGTTCTCAGATATGCCCCAAGTGTTTTGAGTCGTCTGCATGCTTTTCGTCTTCGAGATTCGCGGAGTCGACCTTGAACATAAAGAGGTCGACTCAGGACTTTCTAGCTATTCGGGGACTACGCTATTGTTGGTTCTTAAATGGATGTCGACCATTAGGAAGTCGAATACGTGAGGTCGACTTCTAGGGATTGACTTGTAGAGGATCTGTTGTTTCTCAGCCCGTCTTATAAAGAGTCGACTCTGCGGAAGTCGACTCGTACATGTCGACGGGCATCCATCAACATGTGAACGGTTTGAACGACCATTCGGTCGAGTAGAGGATTTTAGGCCAGTCTACCAGAGTATGGCTATATCATCTAGTCCCCCCCCCCCAAAACTACTCTAAGCAGTTCAATGCTTAAGAGTAGATTTGGTATCTATCTGTCTTGTCCGCTTGTATTCGTCACATTAGTAATTCGTCTCGTCATTTGACTGAGCTACTCATTCATCCTTCATGATCATTCTCTTTTTCCTTTTCAGATAAGTCTGACATCCTGATACATTTCCCCCTTTTCGCTTTTCAAATTTCAAAAAACCTTGGAGTGACGCGCGTCACCTCAACTGCCGACTCTTCGAATTCTGTGCTTCATTCGGATCGTCGGTTTTTCTGTTGATCCAACGGATAAGATTCATCATCATCGGGTATAAATATATTTCATCCTCTCATCCGAACAGTTTTACTCTTTCGGACTCTTCAAACCCTCAAGCTCTATCTCTCCGACAATTTTCGCACTTTCCGGCGTTCTCCCCTTCCGGTGACCTCAGGCTTTTTCAGGGTTCAACTACTCCAGCCATCATGTGTAAGTTCGCCACTTTATCTTTTCTTTTAATTTTGTCAATTTTTCCTTTTTCGATATTTTCTGAATTTTAGATTTGAAATTCTTGTGTGTTCTTCCCGTTCTTCAAGCTCTTTTTCCTGGATTTTGTGTTGAATCTTTCCTGTGCATGTTTTGCTTAGATTTGTTGTTCTCGTTGTTGATACCCAATTTTGGCCTCGCCTATATCATTTAAATATTTCACGTGGATATATATTAAATCTATTATTATATTTTATCTTATTGTTAAGGCCCAAAAATAATAACGCTTGTAATAATATCGGGCCGACAAAAACGACTATAAGTATCCCCCTATGATGGGCAATTAGACAAGTCTGAGGGGGCGATATGTTTGTCCTATTTTTGTTGCGTTTTTCGTGTTTATTTTATCATTCATTTTCCCCGTTTTAGGCTGTTTCTTTAGTTTTTAGTCTTTTTCGTGTTTTCTTATGTGTTTTCCTTCATTTTG
>CACSLK010019758.1:8553534-8569268 GCA_902706635.1 Striga hermonthica
TATCCAAATCTATCGTGATTAGAATGTTTAGGACTTATTTTCTTTTCGTGTGTGATCAATACCAACGCTAAATTCCGAAATGTCTTCCTTGAGAAATCAACCCGGGGAACGAATCTTTTGATTCGGTTCTCGGTAAAAATAAAAAAAAGTTTGCTACAACACGATACTATTTTTCCTTTTTATCTGTTAAAAAGAAGGCGGTGCCTTCTCTTTTTTTTTTTTTTTTTCCTGGGGATTCTTTCAACAAACAAACATGGAGATACAACTTCTATACTCTTCAATCCCATCAATTTGTACAATAAGTTTCACACAATATTCAATATACCTTTATTCTACACAAAAATTCTTTGTCTCCCAACACCAAAAAATCAAGAAAAAGAGACAGATATTCATGTTCCAAAAATCACCAAAATTCCTATTTATCTTACACAAACTGTTGTTATGCGATTTTGTAACAACACTCGTCTTGTTGGTTATGGACTTCGGTTATGAAGTCGACTCTCGCTTTTCTCGACCCAATGGCATTTTTCCTCTTTTTTTTTCTCTAGCGTCGACTCATATCGACTTACTAGTTTATTTCCGTCCGACCTACTGAATGTCGCAATCCGTGACTTCTCCTATCTTTAAATATCAATAAAAGATGAGTCGCCCTGTCCTATTCATGTTTTTCGACTGTTCTGAAGTAATTGTTCTCCTTAGCGCTATCTTCTGGTGATCTATGCAAATCGATTTTTGTTCCTTATGTCCGATGTGTTGGCTCGCGATTGCTAACTTCAACCTTTCTTTTTTGCTTCTAGCTTCCAACTCTAATTCCTCTCCCGACACGCTTGATCGCTTGATCGATGAGGGCCATCAATCTTCCGACTCAGTTCAAGTGGTCGGCTTTAGGATGTCTTATGCGTCTCTACATTCTTCCTCTTCTCGTGCTCTTGTTCCTAGTGTTGATTAGAACGAGTACGAACAGACACTTTTGTCGGGTGGCCTGGTTGACGTTGTGAAGAGCCCCTCTCGAGGAGGTTCTCCTCGTCTCGACCTCATTCCTCGAGGTATACCTCTTAGGTTCTTAGATATTCCTGTATATATAACAAGTCCTGTGTACCCTTAATTGCTCATCTTCTCGTCTCTCGAGATACTGTATCAGTAGCTTGTCCTTTGGCTAGGTTGGTTGTTCTAAATCCTTTTTCTTATGCCTCTGCAGTCGAGGTCGAGGGCTTTAGAGAGTTTAGTGGGCTCCCTTCCGACTGGGAGTTGGTCGCCCCTAGCCTCGAGAACAATTTTGCTCATCCTCCTCTTGGTTGCCATACTTTTTTCATTGATCAAATTGTCCTCGGTCTTCGCTTTCCTATTCAAGATGAGCTTCTGTGGATTAGCAATTTGTACTATATACCAATAAATCAGTTTGCTCCAAACGCCATTCGCATTATGATAGCTTTCATAGTTGTCTCTCGCATAGTACTTCATTTATTTTTGCCCGAGTTTTTCTTTTACTGTTATGGTCACCGGCTCATCAAGGGCGCCCATTGTTTGGGTCGTCGCGCCGGCGTTACTTTTCTTCATGATCTGTCCTCGAATGTCACGGAGTGGAAGTCGAAGTATGTCTTCATTCGACCTACCCTCGGCATGTATCCTTATGTAAATACTTGGATTACATCGAAAGTAAAACAAAATAAGCGACCTCGCTCCGATCAGTTTGCCCTGCTCTTAGAAGAGCTCAACAAGCATACTTATAGTGTGATATGGGATATTATATGATAGACCGTTTCGTCAGGTTATCTAAATAAAATAGGTCAAACAATCTGGTCAAACTGGACCGGACACCTGCAATAAGAGACAGAAGGTAGACGGCGAAGAAGAGTGGGTTCAGAAGTGATAGACAGACACTGACTACTCGAGGAGTTGGTCGAGGAAAAATGGTCAGATAAGGCGTGGTCGTATACTCGACCACCTCATACTCAAGGGACAGCTCAGCATTCACTACAGATTTGGTCGAGCGGCAGAATATACAAGGGAATCTCTAGCACGTGAAAGGAGGACACGTGGCGTTCTATGAGTGGCCCAGGGCAGTAACAAACTCTGACATTCTCTGGCAGATTCTACGCATCCTCTGACATCACGGATAGTGGAGGCGCGCGGTCGTACGGACGAGCAAAGGACAGTTTGTTGTTAAACGATTTTGTAACAACAAAAATGTACACCCCTATTCCGTGAATAGGGGGTATCGGGTTTATATGAATTATTGGAGATATATTTGTACTGAATAATTGTATGATTTTTTTGCTGAAGAAGAGTACAGAAGGGGGAGAACTGAGGCGGTGCCTCATGTTCTTGATAAGGAAAAATGAGTCAAAAGTCCCTCAGAAGGAAAAACTTGTCCTTATCCATCATTGGGATCTATATATATATAGATATTTATTGGCCCGATATTATTGCAAGCGGTATTATTCTTGGGCTTTAATAATAAAATAAAATATAATAATTGATTTAATGTATATCCACATGATTTAATATATATATATCCACGTGGACTATCTTAATAGGCGAGGCCAAAATTAGGTAACAACAGTAGGCCCCTGACTTTAGAATACGTTCTGAATAGAACTGTTCTGAAGTCGCATGTAAAATTAATTTTGGCTGACTTATGCTTTATAATATGTCTGAATGCTGTGACATATGGATGTTGTCCGGGTGCTTTGGGACCCGTGGTTACTTTATTGATCGCGTTCAGGCTTCTGCCTAACGTATTAATGCTAATCATGTTTTTGTTCTGAGAAATGAAGTCGACTGCGTGGATAGTCAACTTTTTTTTTTTTTTTTTGAGATTCCTATATAAATGGAGACCTGGATGGCCTAGACGGGTAATTTGGTACCCAGTTTTCGTGTTTCGCACGTAATATGACGCGTTTTAATGGATTCGCGTCCGCAATGCTGATAATGATATGGCTTTGCGTGGGTACTCGAGCCCCATGATATTGTTATGGGATTCGCGATTTTGATGTCGTATTGAGACGACGCGATTTTTTATTTTTCGAATTAATGTGGACCTGGTCGGATAATTCGTTATCCGGTTCTCGGTCTAATTTTTTATTGAATTATTGCTCGATCGGGTAGTGGTCCCGATGTTTCATGTGTTTTTAAGAAAGGCGTTAGCCTCGCCAAACCAACTTCAGGGTTTGGAAAAGAAGTATTCATGTCAAAATGAATGTATGACGCGCGTATATGATGAATGTATGTATGAATGAGTGTATGAATGTATGTATGAATGTATATCTGAATGCACGAATATATAATGAGCACGTGCGGGAAATAGTTACTGTACGATAAATGATGTTACCTCGATGTTTTGTCGAGTCTGACTGTTTTGCCGGTAGGTGCTATGCCTTGCCGGAATATTAATCGTACCAAATCAACTTCAGGATTTGGCGAAAGAACATTATTGATGTCGGTTATTATTGTAAGCCCGCTAAACCAACTTCAGGATTTAGCCACGAGGGGCATCAGCCTCCCCAAGCCATCTTCAGGGCTTGGAAGTATCCGGTTGTGTCGCGTTTGGCCAGGTCATACCAACTTCAGGGTATGAAACACGTTTAGCCTTAGCAACATGGACCGATTTATTGAGGTCCATTAATTGTGTTTCCCCATGGTAGGTTCTGTGCCTTGCCTCTTGCGGGGAAGACACAAATTTTATATGCACCGAACTATTTTTCGAGATTCGGCTCTTTTTAAATGTAGGAAATGAAAGATACCTCAGCAAGATATTATAGAGACGTCAGCTCACCCGAAGTCGAGGCTCTACGGCGAGCGAATATAGAGACGTCGGAGATAAATGACTGGTGGCGGCATAAAGGAATTTGGCCCCAGTAATCGTCGGCGTGAATAAGTAAACTCGGCCCCAGTTTTGATACATAATATCGGCCCCGGCTATTGTCGGGGTGAATAAATAAATTCGGCCCCCGCTCTTGTTGATTTTGAATGTATAATCCCGACCTCAGTATTGATAAATGAAGTTGACCCATTTGGAAGTAAGTGCGTTTGGCTCCGGCGTTAAGAAATAAATTCGGGCCTCAACTATTGTCGGTTTGAATGAATAGACTCGAACCCGGTTGTTGTCAATATAAATAAATAAGCTGGGTCGGTCCCTTCTCCTTAGTCTTTAAATTAGTGCCCATATTTTCTTTCTTCTTGGGCCTAAAGACCCAATAGGGAGAATAAGGCAAAATACCTCTCAGGTCCAAATACCGATTTGAGGAGTTCTTCTTTGTCGCCGAACTCTTATTACCGTCTTATTGTTCTTCTCTTTGATTTCCAAATTTTTTTTTATTCAAGCTATTGTCTGAACATGCAAAGATGGCCGGATCTATAAGTTTGAGTGTTGGAGACAATTATCGGGTAGTCGTGGGTCGGCATCAGCGGAGATGGAAGATCCGGTTGCTGCGATCGGAGATGTTGCACTTCGGATTAGGGGTCAAAGGAGACAAGGCCGGACGGCGACGTCGAAGGTCGAGATGCCGGTTCTGAAGAAATTGAGGTTGGGCTTGGAATCGTTGAGTTGGAACCGACTCGGCTTGAGATCGTTTTGTGCAGCTCGTCGATGTCGGTCTGTAAAGGACTTTATCACAGAAGTTGAATTTCCAGATTTGAGCAGAACGAGGTCGGTGATATTTGATGACGTCGGAGTCGGCGTCGCCGAGGTCGGATGACAGTGTGCCGAGGTTGACTCCAACGTTTACGATCATGTTGGAGAGACGAGGTGACGTCGGAGGGATGACGTCGGGAACGGTGACCAGCGAAGTTGGGGGTCCGACACCTATTTGGAGGAATTGCCGATAGTCCCGAAGTCGAATAGAGTTTGAAGAGGGTGACCGACATGGTGAGTCCTGGTGGCAAATGGGAGATGCAGTGACAAATCGGACCTCGATGGCTTTTCTGAAATTTGTTGATCGTGGTCAGTTTAGCGATGTACGGGCAAATCGGTTCTCCCCTGTTTTAGATGTCGGTCCTCGGCTGATGAAGTCGGGCCGAGATATTGAGGTCGGTTCTGTTTTAGCGACCGATGTGGGTTGATTGTAGAAGATGACGTCGGGTTCTGAGGTCGGCGGCCGGCGTGGTTACGGTGGTCAAGTCAGTCGCCGTCTGTTTGGAAATTTGAACTCGGGTACGTTGGCAAAGTTGGGCACATATGTGACAAACATCGGCCCAATTTCAATTCTGGAGACCCGGGTCTATGCTGTGACGTCGGTTTGTTGGCCGTAAATACATCGGATGGACTGGAGTCGGTGACACCGAGGTCTCATTACGGCGAAATCGATTTCAACAATTGATAAGTTGGGATCCAGGTGGGACATCGGCAATTGCTTGGAGTCTCGTCGACGAACAGTGAGGTCGGAGATAACCGAGTTTCAGAGAGATCGTCGGCGAATTTGAAGGTGAGCTTGAGCTTAATGAGGTCCTGACTGCGAAGAATCCGGCCCTGATAATCGGGGTCATGTTTCAAGGTATTTCAAAGTGTTCTCGATATACTCCGATGTATTTCGAGGTCTGTAGTGGTGGTATCAGTTCTGAGATGGTGATGTTAGTCCGACTTTGATTTGGAGACCCGAAGTGGCGCTCGCTGTTGTTCTGATGTCCATTGGTCCTAAATAATTGAGGTCAAGGATGTCGGGCTCGAGCAACGATGTGCGTTGGGGTCGGCCCCGGTATGCTGTAGAGTCGGGGACATTTGAAAACGTTGAAGTGGGACGACGGTCCCTAAAGACGTCGGTACCAACGTTTCATGGTGAACTCGGAGGTGTCGAGGCCGAATGTGTGCCAAGGCTTTAACGTCAGATAGACCGAAATCAGTTCGGAGAAGTCGGCTCTGGTGTTTACGGCAGCAACGTCGGGTCTCAGTTCGAAATTAGTCCGAGATATTGAAGTCGAAAATGGCAGGGTCTTGGTGTGGCGAAGTCGGTCGCGACACTTGCAAGGTCGGCCATTATTGTGGAATTCGGATCTCCGCCGAGGTCGGTCGTGAAAGTCGGTCAGACTGGATGTCGGATTTCGATCATGGGCTGTTGCAAGGTCAGCCACGTTTTGATACAATGTCGGCCGTGGTATGCTATGGTCAAGTCGGGTGGCCGAGTCTTGAGAGGTCCACTGATTGAAGTCCGCATCGGTTCTGGCTCGCGAGATCCCAATAATGTAAAAACAGTCATGGAAGTCGGGGGTTGCTAAAGAAGATGAAAACTGGTCCTCTGATGTCGGTGAGGTCGGAGAAATGAAGTCAGATCCCCGATGGCAACGAAGTCAGAAAAGTGAAGTCGGATCCCAGTCATGTTTCAGAGGTCAGGCTTGGCGTTATAGATGTCGGCCCATTGACAATATTCCAGAGGTCGGTTACATTTTGGAGATCCGAACTTGGGCCCGGCTATGGATTGAGATCCAATGGTGAAGCCTGGCTCAGAGGTAGTGACGTCGGTTTGACTTGTGATGCTGATGTTTGACTAAATCATACAGCATGATCTCGGCAACGAAGGACGTTTTCTGTCGTCAATGAGATTGGGTTTCGGGATCGCCGTCCCAGAATTCAAAAGACATCCGTTGGATAAGGATCTTGCCAAAAGTTTTCTCTTTTTGACTTTGAAGATTAAAGTCCATATAGGCAACGTGGCTTTTCCTTGTTTAAAGGAAATTAAAAAAGTATGGCGGCGGGCACCGTGGCCTTGCCTTGTTCAAAGGAAATTGCTGCTCTCTCTCATCCGCCACAATTCTCCTCTTTGTTCTCAAAATTTTTTTTTGCAGTCCCAACCAAAATAAAAATCAGAGGACTGTAATATTATTTACCTAGATGTAAAGCACACCTGAGGTAAAAGATTCTGTGTTCTGCAAATTTAAGAATGGTGTTCAAACTTGAAGATGTTGAATTTTGCAGCAGAACTGTGACTGCTTCTTGACGAAAATTAACTCCGAATGAATGCCCCGCCCTCCTTCTAGCGCCAAACTGTTGTTAAACGATTTTGTAACAACAAAAATGTACACCCCTATTCCGTGAATAGGGGGTATCGGGTTTATATGAATTATTGAAGATATATTTGTACTGAATAATTGTATGATTTTTTTGCTGAAGAAGAGTACAGAAGGGGGAGAACTGAGGCGGTGCCTCATGTTCTTGATAAGGAAAAATGAGTCAAAAGTCCCTCAGAAGGAAAAACTTGTCCTTATCCATCATTGGGATCTATATATATATATAGATATTTATTGGCCCGATATTATTGCAAGCGGTATTATTCTTGGGCTTTAATAATAAAATAAAATATAATAATTGATTTAATGTATATCCACATGATTTAATATATATATATCCACGTGGACTATCTTAATAGGCGAGGCCAAAATTAGGTAACAACACAGTTGGCCAAACTCGCCCAACTCGCGCGTGTAGAACAGGTAGCTCGTCCCTATAAATAGGGACGAAAATCTTCACTTTTAGATACAATCTCTCATACTCTTACATATTTTACACATATATACTTCATCTCTCAAGATCTGACTTGAGCGTTGGAGGCTCTTCACCGGAAAACACCTCCGGTGTGAGATTTTCGTGCAGGTTCCGCGTTCAAGCGGCGAGACTTGTATTATAGTGCTCGTAGAATAATAAGGGATCGTGAATTGGTTAATCATGCTCGAATCGTCATTTACAAGGGTCTGCCTCATCTCGAAGATCCCCGTAAGCTATTGATATTTCTCCTAACGAAGTCGTCTTCATGTCAATTTTTTGCATTGCGTTTACTAATGGTGTCGTTTTGTTGCCATGTCTCAGTGAAAGCACTCAAGCGCTTCGAGGTGAAGAAGAAGCAGTTGACCGGGCAGTCGGCTCGCGGATCTGCTCCTCCCCAGCCCGCGAGTGGGTCTGGGCCGAAGTCTACCGCCAGAGCAGTCGAGACGGCAGCTGCGAGAAAGTCTGGGTTGAGAACCCTATTACCGCCAAACAAAACAAACCGTCGGGTTCTGGATCCCGAAAAATGCCTCAAGACGACCGGACCGTCGTCTTGATCCCCGACGACCTGAAGCCCCGCAAGGTCGATAAGGGGAAGGAAAAGATGGTCGAGAAGCCTTCCCCTCCCCCAGTCACCGTCAGGGATGTGACGGTTAAGATGCCTTCTCGACTCTGGAACCATCCCGAGCTGCATGAGGTGGCCAAGTACTTAAACTCCCTCATCCTTGATGTCGACAAGGGTCGTGTCGAGGGCAATACCTATGAGCGCTTTAACTATGCCATCCTCTGCCTCTCTCGAGTATTCTTCTTTTTTTAATTGTTTCTTGATGCATTGGCTTATTTATCTTTATTGACTTATATTTTATTTCATTTCAGTTTCTTGCAGCGGTGCTTCCTTGCCTCGAGGAAGAAAGTAAGGCTCCCACTCTCTCCCTCCAAGCTCTCGAGGAGAAGTGCGAGGCTCAGCGTAAGGAAATCGAGACGCTTAAAGAGGACTTGGAGGCTTTTAAGGCTTTGGTCGACAAGCTGAAAGCCGACAAGGTCGTGGCTCGGCATATGAACGACAAGCTGAAGAGCGAACTCGAGAAGGCTCGCGAGGAGAGCCTAGTCGAGAGAGAGAACAGCGTCGAGGAGGGACGAAGGACATTCCTGAAGTCCCCCATGGGTGCCATCTTTCTCGAGACCTATCGCAAAGAGGTCGTCCGAGCCTTCTGCAACTCCCCCGAGTTCCTCGACAGGCTTTGTCCTGCCGCCGTCCAATATTTCGAGCATACTTTCGACGCGTGGGAGGCAGTGGTGGCGGGGTCTGAGTTCACTGGGAAACTCGACCGCGAGGCGATGAAAGCAGCTCTCCCCGACCCCGATGGCTATGAGGGTGACGAGTCCCTCCCGGATGACTACCCATGGTGGTCGAGACTCGAGGCTTGGGCCATTCGCAAAGCCGGCCTGAGCATGCAACTCGAGGTCCCTCCCACACCCTTGGTTGGTCCGACCGAATTAGTCGAGCCAAGTGGGGCTATTCATGAGGGAGAGGTCGAGGAAAGAGATGTCAAGCCACAAGGGACAGAGCCACTCATCGAGGAGCATGCTGGGGAAGGGGGAAAATAAGATGACGATGCCGAGAAAACTGCGACCGTTGTCGAGGGTGGAGACGACACTACTGAGAAGTCGGATGCCGACTCTTAGACGTGTTTGTTTAATGTTGGGGATGTGCCGTCGTCTTTTGAAGTTGGTTTTGCTAGTTCTGCTTTTCTTCCCTTTTATTGCGATACTCGACCTATTTTCCGAAGTTGTAAAGGTCGAGATGGCTTCGAATGTAATGAACTTCTTAATATAATGTTATATTTTCTTGTTCGTCGTTTCTGTACATTGTCGATTCTCGTGGTTGATTATGCTTTTGGTTTTTTCTTTATTGTTTTGGCCGTGTTGAAATTTTTCCAAGTTTTTTGCCTTCGTCTTAGTATATCTTCTCCCAACCCGGCTTGCGAGCTGGTCGAAGTCGAGCAACGGCTTTAGCAGCTTCGTAGCTGATAAACGTAAGTTTTTCAACTCGTCTTCTCCCAACCCGGCTTGCGAGCTGGTGGAAGTCGAGCAACGGCTTTAGCAGCTTCGTAGTTGATAAACGTAAGTTTTTCAACTCGTCTTCTCCCAACCCGGCTTGCGAACTGGTCGAAGTCGAGCAACGGCTTTAGCAGCTTTGTAACTGATAAACGTAAGTTTTTCAACTCGTCTTCTCCCAACCCGGCTTGCGAGCTGGTGAAAGTCGAACAACGAATTTAGATACGAGATTCTTATTACTGCAGTTTCTTTCATCGTATAGGTAGGTTTGTGGTCGTGTCGATATTTCTTGGTTTCAAACGATATGCCGAAGTTTTTCCAGGTATGCAAGGTCGTAGTTGTTTCAGTCGACTCCGTAGTCGTACGCTTTGTAGCCTGCTCGAGAATCCACTCGAGATATAACTTCGTAGTTGTGTTAAATCGACTTCGTAGTCATAGGCTTCGTAGTCTGCTCGAGAATCCACTCGAGATACAACTTCGTAGTTGTGTTAAATCGTCTTCGTAGTCGTAGGCTTCGTAGCCTGCTCGAGAATCCACTCGAGATACAACCTCGTAGTTGTGTTAAATCGACTTCGTAGTCGTAGGCTTCGTAGCCTGCTCGAGAATCCACTCAAGATACAACTTCGTAGTTGTGCTAAATAGACTTCGTAGTCGTAGGCTTCGCAGCCTGCTTGAGAATCCACTCGAGATACAACTTCGTAGTTGTGTTAAATCGACTTCGTAGTCGCAGGTTTTGTAGCCTGCTCGAGAATCCACTCGAGATACAACTTCGTAGTTGTGTTAAATCGACTTCGTAGTCGTAGGCTTCGTAGCCTGCTCGTGAATCCACTCGAGATACAACTTCGTATTTGTGCTAAATCGACTTCGTAGTCGTTAGAGTGAGTCGGCTATATAGCTGTTTTGAAAAATTCAATTTTTCAGACGATCATAATAAGGTCGACATGCACACATAAGGAGACACAATTGAAATGTAAACTTGAAACTCATTTCATTACTGAATTTGATTTGGATATTGCTCAGTACAAAAGAGGACTTGTAAACATTGCCTTAAGTGTAAAAGCGTTTCAGACGTATCACGTGCCAGGATCGTGGCAACTGCCGACCTTCTGCGTCATCGAGCACATATGCACCTCTCTCCAGTAGTTTGATGATAGTGTAGGGTTCTTCCCAATTAGCTTCAAGCTTCCCGACATGCTTGAGGGCATCAACTCGCTTGAGGACGAGATCTTCCACTTGAAATTGTCTGGTTTGGACCTTTTTATCAAAAGCTGCACGCATCTTTTGCTTCTATTCAATGGATCGCACCCAGGCCTCTTCTCGTCCTTCTTCGATCGGGTCGAGGGCTTGCTCAACCATCTCCTCGTTTTTCTTTTCCTCGTAGAATGTCGACCTGTGAGAGTTCAAGCCGACTTCGATAGGCAGGAGTGTATCCATTCCGTAAACCATGTGAAATGGAGATTGGCCCGTTGAGCTTCTTGGAGTCGTCTTATAAGCCCATAGGACCGTAATCAGCTCGTCAACCCAAGCTCCCGACGCTTTTTCCAATCGTTTCTTCAGCCCTTGTAGAATGGTTATATTTGTTACTTCAACTTGGCTGTTTGCTTGAGGATGGGCAACTGAGGCAAATCGTTGCTTGATCCCCATGTCGAGGCACCATGCTTGGATCCGTTTTCCCTGGAATTGTGTACCATTATCCGAAATCAACACCTTTGGTATTCCAAATCGACAGCAGATATTGTTGAACATAAATTGTATCATTTTTTCTACTGTGATTTTTGTCAAGGGTTCTGCCTCGACCCATTTGCTAAAGTATTCGAAGTGACCACCAAGAACTTCCTTTTCCCCGTTCCCATTGAAAACTGGCCCACCAAGTCGATTCCCCATTGAGCAAAAGGGATCGGGCAGTTGATCGTCGTCATAGTTTCAGCCGGAATATGAGGAATTCGGCCATGACGCTGGCATCTCTCACATTCTCGTACTAACTGTTTAGCCATCTTTTGAATTTTTGGCCAGTAATAGTCTGCTCGCAGGGCCTTGCCCGCCAAAGCTCGAGATCCTGCATGCGCTCCGCAACATCCTTCATGATCTCGTCGAGCCTCCCCAACTCTATCTCCCACGGGAAACTTCAGCTTCATGTGGTAAGTCGATACCACTCCCTGGAACGCGTTCAATGCTGGCCTCTCGAGAATCACATTATAAGCCGACTCAACGTCGACTACCACAAATCTTACCATCTTCACCTTCCTTAAGTCCCCTTCCCCTAGGACGACAGCGAGCATGATCTCTCCTAGAGGCGCAACCTCTGATTCGTTGAACCCAAAGAGCGATGTGTGCAAAGGTGTGAGCTCGATGTCAAGTTCCATCCTTTTGAGGCATTCATAGAATATCACGTTCACCGAACTTCTTGTGTCGACAAAGACCCTTTGCACTTCGTATCCTGACACCTTCGCCGTTATCATTAGGGCATCGTTACATCAGCCGGCCCAAAGTTCATCAGTAGTCCGTTTTCCTCGACCTGGTGCACCTCGACTTTTGCATATCGACCTCGAGTACGCCTTTCTTGCCCGATTTGAATCTCCATTCGTCGGACCCCCAAAGATCATGTGAATCACTCCTCTTTTCGGTGGAAGGTCTTCTTTTTCCGGCAATCTCGCCCTCTTACGAGGGCTTTTACTCATTTCCCTCTTCCTACTCGACCTTTCGCGATCTTTGTATATGAACTCCTTCAGATGCCCAGCTTTAATCAACCTCTTGATCTCGTCTTTGAGGTGTCTACAGTCACCGGTATTATGCCTGGAATCCTTATGGAATCGACAATATAGAACCTTTCGGTTTCACTGGACCATCCTTTCTCGTCCTCAGCCATCTTACCACATCGTCGCAGATTTCCCTCTCCATTACTTCCAATATTCTCGCATGAGGAGCCGACAGGGGTGTGTATTGGATTGGCCTCCACCCCCTAGACCTTTCTTCAACCCTGTCCGCCCGTGGTGATCCTCTCCTTTACCCCCATCGAGTGCCCTTTCTTTTCCTTCTTGTCATCTCGACCTTTCATCTGGGATACCTTCATGGTTTGTAGATAGTCGACCTCCACTTCCTCGACATTCATATACTTAGCGCATCTTCCCAGCACGTCAGCGAAACTCCTACCAGATCGCTTGGCCAAAGAGTTCTTACACAATTCTGGTAGTAGTCCCCTCGTTAGTCCCCCCGATTTGATCTCATCTGCTGCTGTTGGGCAGTCGACACATGCCCTTGTAAACCTCAACACATATTCTCGTAGCGACTCGCCCTTCTTTTGTTGCATGCTGATCAATGAGAGGTAGGATTTCTCCTGCACTCTAATGCTAGCGAACTGGTTGCGAAAGCTCGAACTGAAACCATCAAAGTCCTGAATCGACCTAGCTGGTAACTGATGGAACCAGTCCTGGGCCGACCCCTTTAGAGTCATAAAAAAAAGCACGACATTGCATCGGGTCACTGTAGCGGTGGAGCACCGCCATATTCTCAAAACTTCTCAGATGTCGGGACGGATCAGTGGAACCATCGTACCATATGTTCAACTCCCTGAAGCCTTGAGGTAAGTCGGCTTTCAGGATCTGTTGTGAGAATAGATGCTCTTTGGTTCCCCTACTCTTCTTTCTCCTGACTTGAGCTTGTAAGTCGCGGACTTGAGCCAACAACTGTTCCAACGTCTCGTCCCTTTCCTGCGGGTTGACAGTTCGAATGGAATACTCTTCCTCGTTCGCCCTCCTGTTTTGTTGCACGTTTGATTGAGCTTGTTGGTCGACACGAGGCTGTGGCTCAACCAGGGGATTCTGCTCTACTTGCCCCGCCTGCTTCATCTGGGCAGCCACAGCTTCGGCAATCATGTTTTGCATCTCGCTCCTCGTCATCTTTAGCATTTTTTCCTCGAGGCGGGGTTGTGCCTGTGTTTGCTCCGGTACCTCCTGGATTTGATTACCCTCACGTCGGGACATCTCCGTTGGTTCCTTCTCCCCAACATTTGGATTAGGGTTTTGACTTGCTCTTACTTGGGTCAACACCTGCACCTTCACCCCAGGGGGTGTAATGGGTGTTTCCCCACTCAGATTCATCCCTGACGGCAGAAGTCCTCCAAAGTATGTTAACCCCAACATCTGTATCACTGAAGGTCTAGGGGTGGACATTGGTGGTGGCCTTCTGTCGGTCCAAGCTCCCCTAAACTCCTCATTCAAATTCCTCTGCAAACCTTCTTTCTCAGCCATTAGAAACAGATCGGAGCTAGGTGTAAAGCTCTTAATTCCTTCAAGAACTCCCCACAGACGGCGCCAAAATGATGAGTCTATTTCTGGATCTGAAGAGAACCGATGGTTTTAAGCTCGGATCTGTTTAAATCGCCTTCGAACCGTTGCTAGACCGCCAAGACACCTGCAAGAACTCAAAGTCGGGGTGTTTTCGGCGTAGAGCCTCCGACGCTCAAATCAGTCAATGAAAAAGATGAAAAGAAGCTGTTCTCCGAGAGCAGCAGCAGAAGAGAGAATGTATGGAATGAATGGGAGAGTTAGGGTTTAGAGTTACCTCACCTCCTTTATATAGGAGGAAACACTTACTTGAAGTACCCGAAATGCCCTGGTTGATTTACTTGAAAGGTCTAAACTACCCCGATCGGTTCGTCTTCTCTCATTGCTGAGTCATAGCAAATTCCCTCTTATCCATTGGGAGACAGGAGGTTCTCAGATATGCCCCAAGTGTTTTGAGTTGTCCGCATGCTTTTCGTCTTCGAGATTCGCGGAGTCGACCTTGAACATAAGGAGGTCGACTCAGGAATTTCTAGCTATTCAGAGGCTACGCTATTGTTGGTTCTTAAATGGATGTCGACCATTAGGAATTCGACTATGTGAGGTCGACTTCTAGGGATCGACTTGTAGAGGATCTGCCGCTTCTCAGCCCGTCTTATAAAGAGTCGACTCTGCAGAAGTTGACTCGTACATGTCAATGGGCATCCATCAACATGTGAACGGTCTGAACGACCATTCGGTCGAGTAGAGGATTTTAGGCTGGTCTACCAGAGTATGGCTATATCAGTAGCATTACTCATTTAAAATACATATTTAGTTCAAACCGATCAATATATTTTCTTATTATATAATTAATTTGATATAATATTATTATTTGTTTTTAACTATATGATTACTATAATACATGATGAATATTTAGTTCACATAAAATGCATATTTAGGTTGTATATTTGATTTATCTGATGAATCATAGTCATTTATTTGTGTAGATCAATATATTAATCAGTTTAAATTTACATTAATTATATAATAATAAATAATTATTATTATATTTAAATTAATTATATGAATAATGCACATTCTTTCATAATTTCACTGCACACTTAGTTCATGCAAAATGCGTATATTTTTTCCATACGTAGAGTATATTTAGTTCATGAACAATGCATACTTAGTTGATAATATTGGTGAACATTTAGTTTATAAAAATTGTATATTCAATTCATACCAAACCAGATGAATATTTAGTTTATGTCAACTGCATATTATGAGCGTACATTTACTCCATACATAATGTATACTAAGTAATAATGAACACAATAGTTGTGGAGTGATGTAGGGGAAGCGTACGAGTGGAAATGATAAAACGAGATACTCTCTCGATAGAA
Source organism: Striga hermonthica (assembly GCA_902706635.1). Classification (NCBI taxonomy): domain Eukaryota; kingdom Viridiplantae; phylum Streptophyta; class Magnoliopsida; order Lamiales; family Orobanchaceae; genus Striga; species Striga hermonthica. The sequence goes on from CACSLK010019758.1 coordinate 8,568,732, forward strand.
CACACAATCACTTCATATTTTTATTAATAATCAACTTGAGATAACAAAAGAGATGAGTCCTTTATATAAGGCTCATAAACTCTATTCCTAACTTGTCCAACAAGACAAGATCTTATAATAATATCTAAAACCTAACTTATTCTCCAAGATAACTAATAATAATAATAATAATAATAATAATAATAATAATAATAATAATAATAGCAATAATAATAATACTAATATTATTCTACACCATGGAGGTAGCAATGATGAGGCGAAGATGGAGGTGGATGAAACTGTGGAAGAATGAAAGAAGAGATTCATTAATTAATTGCGTAATATTGGGTTGCATGATTATAATTATAATAATCTGCATGATTGAAAAATAAAATTATATTTTATGACCTTTAGACTAAATTAATATTTCATTTATATAATATTTATAACATAACATAATATATAACATATTATAGTGAGGTTAAAATTTGTATTAGTCATTTATAATGCTCGATGAAATTAAATTTATTTTAATTCTTGAATACTTTTCTTATATAT
>CACSLK010019758.1:8577490-8595787 GCA_902706635.1 Striga hermonthica
CCCCCAAACAAGAGTCGGAACACCTAAAATCGCCACGAAGCCCAAACCAAATGCCCTGAACCACCATCCCCAGGCTCGCAAACAGCCAAGACAACCCAGCCAGACAACCCCGCCGAAAAACCTCGAACCCCTATACGAACCCTAACCACCGAATCGCTCTCTGCGCCAATCCACCCAACAAACCTGCCTAAGAACAACGATCGGGGCTCCCAATCACCACGAGCAGCATCAACAAACTCAGAAAAAGGCCGGGAGCCACCGCCGGTCCCTCAACCACCAACGGCCAACGAAAGGGGGAAAAGGAAGAAAACGCCATGGCAAAATTGAGGAGAAGAGACAGCGAAGAAGAAGAGGGGCGGTCAGCGACGGCCGCAGGATCGGCCTCGCCGCCGCCGGAAGAGGCCAAATCGGAAGAAGATCAAGGAGCTCGCAGGAGGAGATTTTGTCGCAGGAGGAAAAGGAAGAAAACGCCTTGGTTATTCAAACTTCACCTAATAAGGGCTTGATTGTTTACAAATTATTTTACTCTATTTTATTTCAACTTAAAATATAGCTCAACTTTAACTCAACTCCACTATCTTTAATATTATTCATATAATTAAATAATACAAATCAATCATTCTTACACATCACATCAACTTTAATTCACTATTCATCCATTCTCATAATTTTAACTACCTATCATTTCCAATCATTTATCTCTTACTTTTACATCAAATCAATTTTAATCATTTTATTTTAAATATTATTTTAATACATTCATAAAATTCTACTAACAACTAACTATACACTTTTTTCAATATTAACTATGGTTAACCAAAATAACTCGTTTTGAACAAATTATTCCATAAATAATCAAGCCCTAATGTATCTTTGCGTAGAATGCCCCCATGCGCATACTTATATTCTACACTCTGCTGTGCTTTTTAAAGACCTTTAGATCAGGCTAATTTAATCAAGTGGTCCAAAATTTATGAAGAGGGAGACTTATACTATTTTAAAATGCAAGAGGAGAGATGATGTCACACTTTTATTAACCCCTTTCTTATTGATTTCAAGGAATAAGGGAAATCTCAAAATTCAAGAATTCCTTTTTATCAAAAGAATTTCGTAGAGATATGAATTTATAAACTACTTAACATAATACCTGATTATTATTTTATGCACTCTATTTTTATGTAAAGAATAATGAGTGAATGTTAGTAAAACATATAAATAATCTCTGATAAATTCACATTAACAAACTATTTCATAATACATTCGATATTTATCCACCAAAGAAATTTCGTACGTTATATTGAAAGTGGGATTGTTGTATTTTAAATATTTTAACTGTTGAATATTATATTTTATATTTTTATATAGTTTTTTAATCTAATTTTTTTTATATAGTGAATTTGTAAAATCACTTACAAAATAGGAGTGACAACATATTAACAGTCTTTTGCACAATTTTTAAACCCGGCCCGGGAATCGACCCGGACAGGTCTCTGGGTCACCGGGTCACCGATTCAACCGCCGGGTGGCCAGGTCAATTGTTGACCCGGATAATTAATTTAAAATTTTTAAAATTATATATAGAGTATTTTGTAAATATACATAAAAGTAAAAAATTAAATATTTTGTATATAACATTTGTACACTAAAGTGTTAATAATATTTATATGTACATAGTTTTTATTTTAAATCAAAAAGTACTTTAAAAAAATTAAAAATAAATATTTGGGCCGGGTCAACTGGGTCGACCCAACCAGGTCAATGAGCCGGGTCGACCGGGTCAAGGCCGGGTTGGTCGGGTTTTGACCGGGTTTAACCGGGTCCATTATTGTCCGATCCAATTAGCCCACCCGGACTAGGTCCGACTCCGGGTCGACCGGGTCTCAAAACTATGGTCTTTTGAAAAGTTTAATTATTTAAAATTTTACAAGTTTTATATTTTTAATTATATATTACTAAAAAAATAATGGATTGTTTTATTTTAAAAAGTGTATATTGCAATTATGTTATTTCTTTGAGATAGTTAAAATAATAGTTTGGAGATGGCCCTTTAGTTTATCAATCAATATAATATTATAAAATTATTATTTAAAAGTATATTTCTTTTTAATGTAATGTTTACAAATATTGGACAAATAAACATTTTCAAAGTTCAATTAAATTATGAATTTCCTATTGAACAATAAAGTTCCCCACCCATTACAGTTTCAGACTAAAAAAAAAAAAATAGGGCTAGAAAGATGAGAAGAGGAAAAGAACGGTTTGCGGGAATAAAGGGAAAAGAGAGCAGGAATTAGAGAAAAAAAATGAGATGAACGATAAATAAAATAAGAGTCATAGAATTTGTTGACCCCCGAACTCACCACGCCCATAGGACAGATAGCTGCTACTCCGAACTCGTGTTCGGAGAGAACGGAACGCCACCTACGCACGGGGAATCGCCAGGTTACAATAGGGCCGAGCCCTCTATTAGGTTCGGCGACAAGCTCAGAAAGCGCATTAACGCCTGACAAGACCCGCAACCACTCACCGGTCGGGGACACGCGTCACTTCCCCCACTCCCAGATTATCTTCGAGATACGGCGCCATCATTGAACATTAAATGAACGGAATCATTACTAGATTTGGAAAGGATTTTGTACTACACCTAGTAGTAGTACACACACATGAACAGTGGAGGATAGCACACCCCCTATAAATATCAGCTTGTAAACTGAGCAAAGGATCTTTTGGCTAACAAAAGATAAAATTGAAAACTTCCGCCGAGCTCACAGTTCAGTTCGGCACTCTTGTGTGAAATATAAAAAATAGTAAAATCTTGACAGTTCTCAGTATCTAGTTTCCGACCTTGGTTGCTACGAAAATTGTTGGCAACAATTTGGCACTAGAAGGAGGGCCTCATATCATTTGAGGTAACCTTCACAAGGAAAAGAAGATCCAGCTTACCACGAAAAGAGAAAGGCCAAGGATGTCATCGTCCAGTAAAACCAATGAGCCTGACGATCCAGGAACCGGCCAACAACCTCCAACCAACCCGTCCATCGATCTTACGGTACTCATGCAAGACCCAAATTTTGTGAAAGGATTTTCAAGCCTCCTGACGCAAACCCTGCCGTCGTCTTCAAACCTGCTGGTAGCCGACAAAGAGGGACCTGAACGCCACGCAACACGGGCGGAGAGGTTCAGTCACATCACACTCTACCAGAGAATCGTCAGATCCGACGTACACCTTGCCGACCGAACCAACTGATACCAGCGAGGAAGAAAGAACTGGTAGTCGCGACCCTGAAAGCGATGCTCGCTCGTCATCGGACGACTCGACCTCATATCGGACAGGAAAGAAAAAGACGATGCCTGACTTGCGGGAGAAGTTATTAAGAAGCCTAACCGCGAGAAGGAAAACCGAAGAGATAACCGCCCTCAAGCGAAGGGTAGCCGAACTAGAATCCAGACAGAAGTCCTCGGAACTACCTCCCGGCGGGTTGGGGATGCCTAGAAATACAGCATCCCAGAACACTGCCTCCCCCTTGTCATTGGACATCCTGGGATATCCACTCCCCGATAAGGTCAAAGTTCCCCAGATCGCCTTATACGACGGAAGTTCCGATCCGGATGCCCACTTGGGGTTATACACCTCGTGGATGGATTTACATGGAGCGAAATACGATCTCCGGTGCCGCATGTTTTCGCTCACACTGGGGCCGCGGGCGCAGAGGTGGTACCACTCACTTCCCCCACATTCGGTTCAGACGTGGAAACAGCTGAGATCGGCCTTTAGGGCCCACTTCGTCGGGTCGCAAATGTGCATGATACCCAAGGAGTCGATCACGCACATCATACAAGGGGCCGAAGAAAGCCTAAAAGATTACATCGCAACGTTCAATGAAAGGGTACAGAACATGGAACCGTGCCACCAGGAGACCCTGTTAGTGTCTGCATATTCGAGGTTAAAACCGAACTCGTTGTTCCGCTGGTCACTGTGTCAGAACAAGCCCGCAACTTACCAGGAGTTCTTGTCCCGCGCGCAGCAACACGTGGTAGGAGAAGAAACCATGGCGATCCCCTTGTTCGGAACAGGAATTCCCGGTATGAAGGACAAAGGAAAACCGGGGCGGGAAAGTGCGAAAGACACACGCAACCCATAGGTCCGAGCCCTACGGAAGTAGTGGCAACAGGAAGTGAGGGCGAATTACCAGGGGATGTATTCGGTGGGGGCGGCCACCGTCTACGAGGAACTCAAAAATAAGAGTATCATCCCCGAAGCAAGGCCCATGAGGGCGAACGAGGAACAACTGGATAAATTGAGGTATTGATCTTACCATAAGTCTCACGGACACAACACCGATCAGTGTCGCAACCTGCAGACGGAGCTGCTCAAACTCATCGAGAACCCGCAAGTAAAGAGGTTCACGAGGCACAAGGAAGACAAGAAAAGGGCTCACACCGAGGAGTACCCAGACATCAAAGATGAGCGCGAACCGGAAAGGAACCTAAAAAGAATGAAAGACCCACCGCGGGAAATCTTGACTTTGAGCCGAGTCTGCAGGGACGAGGCGAGCTCGTCCCGAAGACGAAACCGCGAGCCGACCCCACCAGTTCGCGAAGCCGTGAGTGACCAGAGGACCCCAGGGCTAGTCAACACCAGCCGAGAAGGACTCGTCGCGTCGCGTAGACAAGCCAAGGCGTACGCGAGAAGAGCTTACAGCACCGGACACTCTATACATAAGGCGGAAGTTCGACCGGTGGCTTTTTACCAAACGAACCCGGTCATTTTCTCGAACGAAGATGAAACACCCTTTAATAATCCGCATTCGGACGCGTTAGTCATCACGGCGCCGATCTTCATCATTCCCGTGCACCGCATCTTAGTCGACACTGGGGCCTATGCAAGCTTCTTGTACCTAAAGGTGTTCTTAAAAATGGGAATAGACATAAAAGAGTTGCGCCCATGTAATGACCCAATAACCTGTTTCGACGGCAGAACAACTATTCCTGAGGGAGAGATCACTTTGCCGTCCAAATAGGGGAAGATGGACCAACAGGCCAGACGATCATGGAGACATTTAATGTCGTCAAACACGAAAACAAGTACAACGCAATCCTTAGAAGGACCGCACTATACAAGCTCCGAGCAGCGGTCTCAATATATCATTACTCCATCAATTTCGCCACCTCCGATGGGTCTGGGATCCACTACGGCGATCAAAGAAAAGCCCTCGAGTGCATATTGGCGCCCCCCTCCTTGGAAATTCACGCAATCAACGAAGTCGACGGGACGGCGGACCTCGGTCCAAGAGACGTTGAAATGGATGAAGGCGAACTTGAACGGGACCGCGGACGAAGACCTGACTAAGAACCAATGAAGGACGAAGACGAACTGGACCCGCGAAAACATTTCAAAGAAAGAAGCCCCGGCAATAGGCCCGAACCCGGAGAGGAGGTCGAGATCATCTATGCTGACGAACCAATCTGCCAGAAACCCATAAGGATCGGTACAAATCTGAATGAGAGTGTCCGAACCGATCTGATCTAATTCCTCAGGGCGAACCTAGATGTGTTCGCATGGACGCACGAGGACATGGTGGGGATTGACCCGACAAAGGCATGCCATAACCTCAACTTGGACAAAACCGTTAAGCCGATCATACAAAAAAGACAAAAGCCGGGTCCAGATCGACAACAAGCGTTAGAAGAAGAAGTGATGAAGTTGGCGGACAATCAACTCATCCGCGAGGTCAGATACCCCGTTTGGATGTCGAACCCCGTCCTGGTAAAGAAAGCAAATGGATCATGGCGAGTATGCATCGATTTTTCCGACCTAAACCGAGCCAACCCCAAAGACAGCTATCCGTTGCCGCACATAGACCGTATGGTCGATGCTACGTCGGGCCATGAATTGATGAGTTTCATGGACGCCTACTCGGGATACAATCAAATCCCGATGAATTCGGCGGACGAGGAACACACTTCGTTTTATTCAGCGCGAGAACTATACTGTTATCGGATGATGCCCTTCAGGCTAAAGAACGCGGGCGCAACGTATCAGAGGCTTGTGAACAAAATGTTCTCCGACCTGATCGGCGAAACAATGGAAGTATATGTCGATGACATGCTAGTTAAGTCGGTATCCGAAGCGAACCATGTGACTCACCTCAAACACATGTTCGAAGTCTTGAGGGATTATTCGATGAAGCTAAATCCGAAGAAGTGCACGTTCGGGGTAAAATCAGGAAAGTTCCTCGAATACATAGTGAGCCAGCGGGGGATCGAATCTAACCCCGACAAGGTAAAAGCCGTCCTCGAGTTGAGTCTGCCGAAGACGGTAAAAGGCGTACAGAGCCTCACGGGACTCCTAGCGGCGCTTAGTCGTTACGTTTCAAAACTAACTGCCGGTGCAAACTTTTCTTTGAGGCCATCAGAAAGACAAAAAATTTCGAGTGGACGTCGAAGTGCCAAGAAGCATTCGAGGCTATAAAAGCAGCATTGGTAAACCCTTCGGTCCTCCAGAAACCCAAACCCAGAGAGGTTATCTACCTTTACTTAGGAGTGTTCGAGTCGGCAGTAAGCGCCGCTCTGACAAGGGAGGAAGACGGAAGACAGTCCCCTATTTACTATGTGAGCAAGGCTCTCCACGACGAACTCAGGTATTCCCCCATGGAGAAGTTATCTTACGCGTTGGTGACCGCAGCCCGGAAGCTACGCTCCTACTTCCTCGAGCACACAGTTGTCGTATTGACTTCATTCCCACTAAGGCAGGTCTTGCACCGACCGGACACCTCCAAACGAATGATGAAATGGGCGATTGAACTGGGGCACTTCGACATCGTTTACAAATCACGGACTGCCGTTAAAGGACAAGTTTTGGCCGACTTAATCGTTGAATTTAGTTCCCCATTAGAAACCGAAGCCGAGCCGCAAACTTGGGCACTTTATGTCGATGGTTCGTCCAACGCAAGGCGAGCTGGGGGTGGAGTGGTTCTCGTGAGTCCGGGCAGAAAGCTTTACTGCCACTCTATATGGTTCCTATTTGCAGCCACCAACAACGAGGCCGAGTACGAAGCCTTGCTAGCTGGATTTTCACTAGCCAAATCTATGGGCCTGAAGAAACTAAAGATATTCTCGGATTCCCAACTTTTAGTTAAGCAAGTAACGAACGAATTTGAGACGAAGGAAGCCCGCCTAATTCCCTACGTGACCCTCGCCAGAGAAAGGTTAACCGAGCTCCAGAGCAGTATCGAACATATCCCAAGAGGAGAAAATGCGCAGGCCGACGCCGTAGCTCGTTTAGCTTCTAGCACCGAGACTGACAGCTCGGAATACATTCAGATCGAGCAACAGGAGTGCCCGTCCGTCAGGGCCCGCGGGGCGGCAAACACAACATTATTCGTGGTTTCGCAAGCTGAAAGTTGGATGGAACAGATCTAAGCTTACCTCGAAAAAGAAACGGTACCAGCCAATCCGAAAGAAGCAAGGGTCTTAAGGATAAGGGCCGCGTGTTTCACTCTGGTTAACGGGATACTTTATAAGAGTAGATTCTCCCAGCCCCTCCTCAGATGTTTAACCGAAGAAGAGTTCATGAAGGTACTTCGCGAAATCCACGAGGGAATATGCGGAAGCCATTCGGGAAGGCAGGCTTTGGCCCATAAGGTCTTGAGGCAGGGGTACTACTAGCCCTCAGTCAAGAAAGATGCGGCCAATCTAGTGAGGAAATGCGAAAAGTGCCAAGTGTTCGCCCCGAACCTCAAACAAGCAGCCCAGCCCCTGACGTCGGTTTTTGGACCATGGCCATTCGCCAAGTGGGGAATAGACCTGATCGGTCCCCTCCCCACTGGCAGGGGAGGGGTTAGGTTCGCTATAGTGGTTGTTGACTATTTCACCAAGTGGGCCGAGGTCGAACCCTTGTCGTCGATCAGCGAGCCGAAGGTGATCGACTTTATTTGGAAGTCAATCATTTGCATATTCGGAGTCCCGAACTCTATCCTAACCGACAACGGAAGACAGTTCGAAGGAAAGAAATTGGCATTGTTTTGTGAGGAGTTGGGGATAAAACACTTCTTTTCGACCCCATACCACCCGCAGTCCAACGGGCAAGTAGAGGCGGTCAATAAGATCATCAAGCATGGGCTCAAGATGAAGTTGGAGGAAGCAAAGGGATGTTGGCCAGACGAACTGCCCGCCGTGTTATGGGCATACCACACGACCGAGAGGTCGTCGACAGGAGAAACACTGTTCCGCCTAATTTATGGGTCGGAGGCCATGGTGCCGATGGAGAACGAATTCCCGACGTATCAAGTTAAAGCTTTCCAGGAAAAAGAAAACATGGAAATGTTGAGGACCGACCTGGACCTCATTGGCGAGACCCGGAGACAGGCCGATCTGAAGAACGCCGCTTATAAACGAAAAAGCGAGAGATACTTCAATTCCAAAGTGAGGCCGCAAACTTATCAACTGGGCGAACTGGTGTTGAAGCGCAGTACGGGACCGGACCCGGGGCCTCTGAAGGCGAAGTGGGAAGGCCCCCATCGAATCTTTGGGGTAATCCCGAACGGGGCATACCGATTGGCGCATCCCGATGGGACTCCGTTGGAGTACCCATGGAACGCCATCTACCTTAAGAAGTTCTATCAATAAATTCCCCCGGAGGGAGAAGGAGCCAAAACCGTCTTTTGGAACCGCGCGAACCCAGGCGCTCAAGATAGCTATGTAGCCAATAACGGAATTTTGTGTGAAGGTGGCTTTTGTAAAACGTGAAACCTTTGATGATGCTTGTATTAAAGAAAAACCCGAACACCAAAGCTGTTCGGCGAAATCGTAGAAGTCCTATAAACGGACTCATATCTGAACACCAAAGCTGTTCGGCGAAATCGTAGAAGTCCTAAAAACGGACTCAAACCCGAACACCAAAGCTGTTCGGCGAAATCGTAGAAGTTCTAAAAACGGACTCATACCTGAACACCAAAGCTGTTCGGTGAAATTGTAGAAGTCCTAAAAACAGACTCAAACCCGAACACCAAGCTGTTCGGCGAAATCGTAGAAGTCCTAAAAACGGACTCAAACCCGAACACCAAAGCTGTTCGGCGAAATCGTAGAAGTCCTAAAAACAGACTCATACCTGAACACCAAAGCTGTTTGGCGAAATTGTAGAAGTCTTAAAAACGGACTCATACCCGAACACCAAAGCTGTTCAGCGAAATTGTAGAAGCCCTAAAAACGGAATCATACCCGAACACCAAAGCTGTTTGACAAAATCGTAGAAATCCTAAAAGCGGACTCATATCCGAACACCAAAGTTGTTCGGCGAAATCGTAGAAATCCTAAAAGCGGACTCATAACCGAACACCAAAGCTGTTCGGCGAAATCGTAAATCCTAAAAACGGACTCATACCTGAACACCAAAGTGTTCGGCCAAATAATGAAATAATGAGGATACATCCAAATAATGAAAATACATCCAAATCATGAAAAAGACAAACCATTAAAAGTACGATAGCATTCATGTGGATAGACTACTCCGACAAGAAAAAGTTCAAGAAGTCACGGGGATTAACCACCCCGAAAGAGTACATTCATAGTTTTCAGAAAAGCAGCCAAAAGAAACACCAAAAGAACTTAACAAAACCCAATAATCTCCTAAACATCATCGCCTGCATCCTTCACTCCGCTCGGGCCTGGCCTATTGAGATCCGGGCTCTCAGAGACCTGCTCTTCATTCTCGCCGGACACTTCAAACGGCACGAACTTGAGTGGAGAAGGGCTCTCTGCTTGAAGGTCAAAGACGGACTTGGACATTTCGGGGATCCCCCTTTTGCCATCGAAGGTCAGCTCGTCCTCGCCTGGAGGCAACTCGCCCGTCTTTAAAGCCTGGGGAATGTTCAGTCGATCACATTTAAGAGCACAAATCCCCTTCATTTCCTCCAATGTCCGAGCACCACTTTCCAGCCCATGAATCACCCAGTTGAGAATAAGCGCGACGTTAAAGTCCAAGTCCTTCGCATATTCCTCGGTCTTCGGCCTCAGACTCCGCGACTATCCTATTCTGATCCACCTGACCCCACAACTCCTGCAGCTTGCTCAGCTCTTCTTTGGCCTTGGCCTCGAACGCCTTAAGCCACTCAATCTGGTCTATAAGGCGAGCCTCTTCCCTCTTCATCACCTCGGCCTCGCCCGTTAGGTAGACGACCCTTTCCTTCAGCAACTTGTTCTCCTCGCCATTGACTTTCAGCGATTCAAGAACCCCTTCGCAAACCCCGTGATCCAACTGCAACTTCTCATAGGCCGTCGCTAGCTGTCGAGCCGAAGTGAGCACGGCAGAGTGGGCACACAAAGCGCGGCCCATCAATCCGGCGGAGTACTCGAGCTTCTCTACAGCGGTTAGGTTTTGCAAGCTCTGTTCCGACGGAAGGTCCCACCCCATCAGCGGAGTAGTCGCAACGTCCATCACATGCGCTGGCCAGAAGTTTGAATTGTTGACCCGCGGATTGGCCACGGATTTGAATCAGACGAACCAGTCCTCGGCAATCCCTTCCAGCCGCTTGTTTTTCTCGGCCCGTTTGTCGTCGATTTAAAGATAAGTAAGGGAGCCGTCCTGGTGAGCATAGGCGCAATTTTCCTCCACAAGAGACCCGGTCGCGTGCGCCCTGGCTGGATTCTCCGTAGAGTCGCCCAGATCCACTACGGTCGTGCTCGGTTTCTTGGAAGACGGGTTAGGTAGCGGAGGAGCAGCCCTTTTGCGATGAATGGACTTAACCGAAGACCTTTCTGTGGCTGAAGTCTCGACAGGGGGTGGGACAGAAGTGTTCTCGCCCTGAGCGGCGGAAGATTGCATTCTGGCTATGATCTCAGCACGGGACGCCATTTCGGAGGCAATAGTATCCCTTTCTTTCTCTTTCTTCTTCGCTGATCGTTTAGCCCTCCAGACCGCTTTCGCAGTCGAATAGCCCAAGAAACCTGAAAGCGGATAGAAAACTGGAGAAAGAAGAAGATAGGTCAAGAGGAAGTGAAAGGACAGTACATAATAAAACGGGCGGCGTTAGAACATCACCTAGAGTAAAAAATGAAGTATGGCAATCAGGGCACAACCCAACAGCTATCAAGTTCGCACTCTCAACCAAGGTTGGCCCGCTTCGTTCGCTAACTTTCAGTTTTGACAACTCGCGAAGCCGTTCGAGGAAGACGTCACCTAGGATCAGAACGACGGAATTTGCTGAAATAGTAGAAGCCGACCTGTTAGCCGAAAAGACAACGAGAAAAGCAAGTCAGAAAGCATGTGAGGCATAGTGAGAAACGAACTTACGAAATTCTCCAACAAATCTAAGAGGAACGGGAATGCGCTCTGTCGAAGGAGAACCGGTCCCCCATACTGAAGTTTGCCAATTCCCACCGACCAACCAATCCTCCTTAGAATCATGAAGAGAGTCCGGCACCTTGGCTATCAAGGTAACGAATTCGGACACACGGAAGGACACCGAAAAGGTGCCCGCCTTCTTCCGGGTCCTTTTAAAATGAAAAAGGCCGCGGATCTCTTCGCAAGATGGGAACGACCACCCTTTTTTGTGAAACAGCACAAGCAGGGCTATGATCTTAATCCACGCGAGGGGCGAAATTTGAGACAGACCCAAACCCCAATCCAAAGATACTCTATCAAAATCTGCAGTAAGGGGAACCGTAACCCGAACTGGAGGGACTTCTTCCACACCGCCACACAGTCCGGCGGGGGACAATGCATCCGTTCCTTTTGGTAAGGCGCAAATAGTTTGACATCATCCGACATATGCCACGAAGCCTGGTTCGCCACGATGTCCCCGTCCATAGCTGAGCTCGCAATTGTCCCAATTCCAAACAGCGTGGGTAGCGACCATCTGCGAGGAGAGCGACGCCAACTACCATCGGGTTGATTAACAGCCTGCTCAATGTTCGCATCTGCTTGCGGACTCTCCTGTAGAACCGAGGTCCTGACACGTCCCATCGTGGCCCCCGCTAGGATCTCGTCTACTCGTTCAAGGTCGACCGACTCCGTATCCGACGACATGGCGGTGAAGTTTGAAGAAAAGGAAAAATGGGAAAAAAAAACAAGACGAATATAGGAAACTTATCACACTGAAAGAGAAGTTAGAACTCTCTACCTTCGATGGATCGCGAGTCTGAACGTCGGAAATGCCAAAAGATTATTCCAGTACAGAGAAAATTCTCTTCACAAAGAATGTCGCACTACATATACAGGCAGGAAGGCAGGAAGGCAGATAGGCAAAACTTTGTGACCGTTGGGGAGCGCCAATGGCAGTAGGACACGTGGTGGCTCAAACGGTCATCGCCCAGCGACAGGATGTACCCCTAGTGTGTATGATTATAGAGTAAATGTGGGATATCCCCCAAATAAAGGAGAATGAAAAGCCATGATTGTGTCGGGTAAGTCCGGCGTAGTTCCCACTATGCAACTTCGAACTGCCCAAGCTGGTCGGCGATTAGATATGTCATGGTGAAGTCGTCGCTATAACCATCAAGGGCGATCAAACTTGGGGGCCTGTATGTTGACCCCCGAACTCACCACGCCCATAGGACAAATAGCTGCTACTCCGAACTCGTGTTCAGAGAGAACGGAACGCCACCTACGCACGGGGAATCGTTAGGTTACAATAGGGCCGAGCCCTCTATTCGGTTCGGCGACAAGCTCAAAAAGCGCATTAACGCCTGACAAGACCCGCAACCACTCACCGGTCGGGGACACGCGTCACTTCCCCCACTCCCAGATTATCTTCGAGATACGACGCCATCATTGAACATTAAATGAACGGAATCATTACTAGATTTGGAAAGGATTTTGTACTACACCTAGTAGTAGTACACACACATGAACAGTGGAGGATAGTACACCCCCTATAAATATCAGCTTGTAAACTGAGCAAAAGATCTTTTGGCTAACAAAAGATAAAATTGAAAACTTCCGCCGAACTCACAGTTCAGTTCGGCACTCTTGTGTGAAATATAAAAAAATAGTAAAATCTTGACAGTTCTCAGTATCTAGCTTCCGACCTGGGTTGCTACGAAAATTGTTGGTAACAGAATTAAAGTAAAATGATCTAACAGTCCTTAAATTCACAGCACCATCAACTGTGTAAAATGCACTGTAGGCACCCCCCCCAATCCCAAAAAAAGGGATCCGGGGCACCAACGGTGCATACTTATATTGCATACTCTGCTGTGCTTTATAAAGACCCTTACATCAGGTTAATTTAATCAAGTGGTCCAAAATTTATGAAAGAGGGAGACTTATATTATTTTAAAGTGTAAGAGGAGAGATGATGTTTCACACTTTTCTTAACCCCTTTCTTATTGATTTCAAGGAATAAGGGAAATCTCAAAATTCAAGAATTCCTTTTTATTCCGTAGAGATATGAATTTATAAACTACTTAACATAATACCTGATTATTATTTTATGCACTCTCTTTTTATGTAAAGAATAATGTGTGAATGTTAGTAAAATATATAAATAATCTCTGATAAATTCACATTAAGAAACTATTTCATAATACATTCGATATTTATCCACCAAAGAAATTTCATACGTTATATTGAAAGTGGGATTGATGTATTTATAATATTTTAACTGTTGGTAATATTATATTTTATATTTCTATATAGTTTTTTTATCTAATTTTTTTATATAGTAAATTTGTAAAATCACTTACAAAATAGGAGTGACAACATATTAATAGTCTTTTGCATAGTTTTTAAACTCGGCCCGGGAATCGACCCGGACAGGTCTCCGGGTCACCGGTTCAACCGCCGGGTCGCCAGGTCAATTGTTGACCCGGATAATTAATTTAAAATTTTTAAAATTATATATAGAGTATTTTGTCATATAAATATACATAAAAGTAAAAAAAAATAAATGTTTTGTATATAAAATTTGTACACTAAAGTGTTAATAATATTTATATGTACATAGTTTTTATTTTAAATCAAAAAATATTTTTAAAAAATAAAAAATAAAAAAATAAATATTTGGTCGGTCAATCAGGTTGGCCCAACCAGGTCAATGAGCTGGGTCGACCGGGTTAAGGCCGAGTTGGCCGGGTTTTGATCGGGTTTAACCGGGTCCATTGTTGTCCGGTCCAATTAGCCCACCCAGACCGGGTCCGACTCCGGGTCGACCGGGTCTCAAAACTATGGTCTTTTGAAAAGTTTATTTATTTAAAATTTTACAAGTTTTATATTTTCAATTATATATTACTAAAAAAAATAATAGATTGATATTTTTTATTTTAAAAAGTGTATGTTGCAATTATGTTATTTCTTAGTTAAAATAATAGTTTGGATGGCCCTTTATTTTATCAATCAATGTAATATTATAAAATTAATATTTAAAAGTATTTTTATTTAAAAATGTAATGTTTACAAATGTTGGACAAATAAACATTTTCAAAGTTCAATTAAATTATGAAGTTCCTATTGAACAATAAAGTTCCCCACCCATTATAGTTTCAAACTAAAAAAAAAATAAAATAAAAAAATAGGGCTAGAAATATGAGAAGAGGAAAAGAACGGTTGCGGAAATAAAGGAAAAGAGAGCAGGAATTAGAGAAAAAAATGAGATGAAAGATAAATAAAATAAGAGTCATAGGATTAACTTTAACGATCCTTAAATTCACAGCACCATCAACTGTGTAAAATATGCACTGCAGGCCCCCCAATCCCAAACAAAGGGATCCGGGGCACCAACGGTGCATACTTATATTGCACACTTTGCTGTGCTTTTTAAAGACCCTTAGATCAGGTTAATTTAATCATGTGGTCCAAAATTTATGAAGAGAGAGACTTATATTATTTTAAAATGCAAGAGGACAGATGATGTTTCACACTTTTATTAACCCCTTTCTTATTGATTTCAAGGAATAAAGGAAATTTCAAAATTCAAGAATTCCTTTTTATCAAAAGAATTTCGTAGAGATATGAATTTATAAACTACTTAACATAATACCTGATTATTATTTTGTGCACTCTCTTTTTATGTAAAGAATAATGTGTGAATGTTAGTAAAACATATAAATAATCTCTGATAAATTCACATTAAGAAACTATTTCATAATACATTCGATATTTATCCACCAAAGAAATTTCATACGTTATATTGAAAGTGGGATTGTTGTATTTTAAATATTTTAACTGTTGGTAATATTATATTTTATATTTTTATATAGTTTTTTAAATTAATTTTTTTTTTTTTTATATAGTGAATTTGTAAAATCACTTACAAAATATGAGTGACAACATATTAACAGTCTTTTGCATAGTTTTTAAACCCGGCCCGGAATTGACCCGGACAGGTCTCCGGGTCACCGGTTCAGCCGCCGGGTCGCCAGGTCAATTGTTGACCCGAATAATTAATTTAAAATTTTTAAAATTATATATAGAGTATTTTGTCATATAAATATACATAAAATTAAAAAAAAAAATAAATATTTTGTATATAAAATTTGTACACTAAAGTGTAAATAATATTTATATGTACATAGTTTTTATTTTAAATCAATAATATTTTTAAAAAATAAAAAATAAAAAAATAAATATTTGGGCCGAGTCAACCGGGTTGACCCAACCAGGTCAATGAGTCGGGTCGATCGGGTCAAGGTCGGGTTAGCCGGGTTTTGACCGGGTTTAACCGGGTCCATTATTGTCCGGTCCAATTAGCCCACCCGGACCGGGTCCGACTCCGGGTCGACCGGGTCTCAAAACTATGGTCTTTTGAAAAGTTTAATTATTTAAAATTTTACAAGTTTTATATTTTTAATTATATATTACTAAAAAAATAATGGATTGATATTTTTTTATTTTAAAAAGTGTATATTGCAATTATGTTATTTCTTTGAGATAGTTAAAATAATAGTTTGGAGATGGCCCTTTATTTTATCAATCAATGTAATATTATAAAATTAATATTTAAAAGTATTTTTATTTTTAATGTAATGTTTACAAATGTTGGACAAATAAACATTTTCAAAGTTCAATTAAATTATGAATTTCCTATTGAACAATAAAGTTCCCACCCATTACAGTTTCAAACTAAAAAAAAAGAGGAGTTTTATCAATACAAGGCCCGAAAGATGAGTAAACTATCAATGCGGGGCCTGAAAGATTTTTTTTCTCAATTCGGGACATAAATGTTATAAAACTATCAAATTAAGTCTAGAATTAACAAAACTCATAACACAATTAAATTTAGAGTTTAAGAAAAAAAATTGGTGTTTAAATTTAGAGTTTAAAAAAAAAATATAATATTTAATTATTACATTTTATTTTCATATTCATTCACATTTTTAAAAATTTTGCATTCTTCCATCAATTTTTCTACTCTTTAACTCACTTTTTCATTCAAATATTTTTTTTTACATAATTTATAATCAGTCGTACTCTTGAGTATTTGTCCTCATAAATATCTGTGTTTGTTGTTAAAAAGAATAATGCAAGTAATTATATTAAGTAAATAATTAATTTATTTTTTATATTTAAATTTGACTATTATGCTTATTGAAATTTCATTCATATGCATTGATAGTTTAAAAATGTGAATGAATATGAAAATAAAATGTAATAATTAAATATTATATATATATTTTTAACTCTAAATTTAAACACCAATCTTTTTTTTTTTTTTTAATTCTAAATTTAATGATGTTATGAATTTTGTTAATTCTAGACTTAATTTGATAGTTTTATAACATTTAAGTCCCGAATTGAGAAAAAAAATCTTTCAGGCCCCGCATTGATAGTTTACCCATCTTTCAGGTCTTTAATTTGATAGTTTTATAACATTTAAGTCCCGATTTAAGAAAAAAAATATTTTAGGCCTGCATTGATAATTTACCCATCTTTCAGGCTTTGTATTGATAAAACTCTAAAAAAAAATAGGACTAGAAAAATGAGAAGAGGAAAAGAACGGCTGCAAGGACAAGAAAAAAGAGCAGGAATTAGAGAAAAGAATAAGATGAAAGATAATAAAATAAAAGTCATAAGATTAAAGTAAAATGATCTAAGGCTATGTTTGGTTCAACTGAGGGGAGGGGAGGGGAGGGGAGGGATTTTAATGAAAGGAAGGGGAGGGGTGGGAAGGTGATGTAAAGTAATTTTACCATCACCTGTGTAATATGCACTGGAGAGTGCAGGCCCCCCAATCTAAAAAAAAGACGATCCATATCCACCCTGCTCTTTCCTTTTGCTCCTGGCACTGTAAACACATTGTCAGCCATAATCCGCCTAAATCCTGCTTCATTTATATCTTTAATGTCAACTCTCTGTGAAGAAGTATGAGAGTGTCCAACCCTAATTTGCGCGTGACTAATCAGGTTCAGCTTCTATCACTATTTCTTCTCTTTCTTCCGATTTGATAAATTCGCAAGTGTCTGTTTGTTTTTTGTGGTTTTGATTCGCCAAGACTGGTTTATGCAGTCCTCAGTGCCCAGATCTACCGAGGAAAAAGTCGGCATTCGTTGCGATGATGATTTCTGTAGAATCGAGGAATTGATTAAAGCCAACACCTTTTCTAGGTACTTGTTATGCTTCAGAAAGTATGCCCTAACTTTGGTGTTGGAAATTTGATTTCTGGCCTTTTCATTTTGGCTATCACGTAATTAGTAGGTAATATAGTCGATAAGATAAGAGAAATCGTATTGTCGTTTTTTTTAATGCTATGGATTAGGTTCAATTGAGTATGCTTTTTACATGGAATGCTTTGAATTGGCGCAAAATGTCGAGTTTAATTGAATGGTGGTAGGGATTGTTTTTATGGATTTGTAGTGCTAATTGTTTATACAAGTGTTTTCGCTATTTTCTTTGCCTTTGTGGTTGTAGTTTTATGTCTGAAGTTTGAAAATCTTATGATGTTATTTTATTCTAAATGTTGTATATATTGTTATAAATAATATAATGTTAATGCTTGGGGCATTCTAGCGTAATGATGGGGGCATTCAAACATTCGAAATGTTATCTATTGAATCTATGTACTAATCAAGAAGAGGAATGTGTTTCACCCACTGTATAGTAAACTGAACTAACTAAAAAAGAAAAGGTATCCGAATTTCAGGCATTAAAGTATACAAAACAACAACATACCCAGTATATTCCCAACTAGTTGGGGTCTGGGGGGCGAGTTGTACCCAACTGGTTGGGGTCTGGGGGGCGAGTTGTACCCAACTGGTTGGGGTCTGGGGGTCAGTTGTACGCAGACCTTACCCTTGTAATTATACAAGGAGACTGTTTCCGTAGCGACCCAAGGTGCATTGTGTCGTTTGATATATATATATATA
>CACSLK010019758.1:8598855-8612785 GCA_902706635.1 Striga hermonthica
TTTTTTCTTTTTCTTTTCTGTGTACATTCAGGCAAATTCAAGGAGGGAAACCTTTGATCGCTATGGATCTGTGGGCCCTATTCGTCATATCAAGAATAGGTTTTCTTCAGAAGTCCGTCCCAGAGGATCTATATTCAATCCACCAAAGGACGATCCTACACAAGTGGTGAAACCGGCTTTTGGGGGCTTTGTAAGGAATACAGAGAAGACTCAGGGAATTGGGGAAACAAGTGGTGCCTCAAAATACTGTTCAGGAAATAATACATCGGTTTCATCTGATAGGGATATCTCAAATCAAAATTTAGCCTACAGTGATTCAGTTAGGAAAATACTTGAACACCTTGACAGAAACAAGCCTACGCCTAAAGAGAAAGAAGCTGAATTGAGGTTGGCGACTGCATGGAGGAAATCTCCTCCTGAGGCCACTGACATCAGTCATGATGAAAAAATAAGATCAGCACATGCTGAAGAACTTGCTGCTCACAACAAGAGTGCTGATGTATCTTACACAGATGTTTCTGTAGGATTCAATAAAAACAGCAGTAAATCCAGTTACAATGAAAACAGCAGGAAATCCAGTTTATTTGTGAATTCTGAGGATAAAGGTTTGGGTGAGGTCGAAGCTGCAGTCACTGAAACAGTCAAATCTCTTGGTTCTGGGTTTACTTGTGTTAGTGACCTACCAGGTGTCAATCCTATGCCGTCGTTTGTTTCTAAGGTAACCTCGGGTCCTATAATTATCGTCGCTACATATACATGCAAAGTTTTCTTAGTCTATGTGGTTAACTTCTAATGCTTAGTAATCCTATGTGTCAATTTCTGCTTCGGAGTAGTTTATGTAGATCTAGACTTCTGTCCATTATGACTTTTATGATTACATAACACTTACCAACTTAAATTATAGATATATTTTAAAATTTAATAATTTTTTATTTGTATCATTCATGTATGATATATTAAATGTCTTTTGTAATCTTTGATTTGACATCCATATTGCATATTTAAAAAAGTAGTATATTTTTTAATGAAATAGTTTAAATTTTTTAATTAACACCCGTGTAATAATACAATGGTGTTGTAACTAGTAGACATTAAATGTGAAGATGAAAGAAGCAAAACAAAGGAACAAGTCAACTATTTCATATTTGGATTTGTTCTTTTCATTTTACACTTCAGTAATCTCTTTGAGCTTGATGCCAAATTTCTTTTTAAAAAGGAGGTTCAATAGTGTCCCACATCCCCTCCTCAGTGACTCGAACCCATGACCTATCGATTATAGGTGAAGCGTCTTACCACTCAAGTCGCACTTCGTTTTCAGCTAGATGCCAAAAGTTACCATATTTACTTTGTCTTTCTTGCAGTACTTTTCAACATTCACCGTGGAATCTTGTTCTACTGTAATTCAGTGTCTTTCTGCATTGCCAACATGTTAAAACTAATTTTCTTTCGGTTACCACTTGGTTTAGGTTATATTTAATTTTTTGGTAATCTATGACCACCTACCTGTGTGTGGCTCTGCATTGTTTAAGATCTTTCAACTTGCAAAAGGTGATTGCAGTTAAAAAAAATTAGATGCTGTCCCTCTGAAATCATCAGGTGTCCTTAATTGTGACGACATAATTGTTTAACAGAAAAGATGTGTGTGCAGCTATCAGTTCTATACACAATCAAATAAGCTCTCCAATACTTGTACCTCAAATGATACATTATACATATTCATTACTGAATACTCAACTGAATTTGATAATGCCTGAATGTTATTCTACTAGGTAATTGCTGACAAATAGTTTCCATATTACAGAATGCTTTTGCCACCAATAACCATGGACAGACTGAAAAAAGTTCGCTTTTCTCTCATCCTCGTCTGAGTAACGGGCAAGATGTGACAATAACAGCTGGCACAACTGACTCACATATGTTGAAAACTGATGGGAAAAGACCTTCACTGCCATCAATATCTGTAGGCAAGCCTGTTTTTCCTGCAACGTCTTCTGAAAATGTCCCTGGTTTCACTTTTCCCGTTTCAACTTGTTCGGGTGTACTCTCAGAACCGCCAACTCCTTCCGTCATGCCAAGTGCTGTGTCCCACTCCATTGATTTGCATACTATTCCTTCCTATACATTTGGGGTTAAGAAGTCAACTCCACCTCTCGTTTTCTCATTTCCATCTACAAGCAGCAGTACCTCATTGTTGGGTGAAGATTATGATCTCAAGTTCAGTTTTGGATCGGAGGACAAGGCTCGGTTATCTTTTAGTTCTATTGGAAAAGATGCCATCTGCTATTAATAGCAAGTAGCTGATTTAAAAGTTGGATATGTATTACTTTAACTTTTTTGTGCTTCGGCTTGATTGGGTTTATATAGGATAAGTTGTCATTGACGAGGATTCACTGCCGCAAGTTTTTTATTTTATTTTCTTTATATTTTTGATGGGTGACTGTTGGTTCGCGTATTTCCAATATATATGTATCTTCTTTTCCTCAACATTGCCCTACAATGATCAGAAATTCTATGGTGCCACATGTGGCACCATATTATGGTGCCACAATATGATGTGGCGCATTATGATTGGTGCCACAACTATCACACATCATGTTGTGGCAACATATTGTAGTTTATAATCCTCTCGTTAGTATTATACACGTGACCAAGAGGACTAGACAACACAAACAAAGCTCCCAAAGGATTACAATAATCCACCATGTGATACGATACAATCCCACGAAAGGGGACAACGATAAACAATAAAACATAAACTACAAAAAAACAAAACACAACACAACTACAAAATAGAATAAAACCTCTCAATTCTCGAGCAAACTCGCCTTCACCGTCGTTGCTGATATAGCACCCGTAATAGCCCGGTTCACCGCCAAGAGGAGTGAGCTCAGTCATGGGCGGTTTGGGAAAGCTCAATCCTATTTAGTGCTTGTAGTTTATCGGGCTCTTGTAAGGGCCGACTAGGGTTTGAGATAGCAGCTCAGGTAGCTCTGAGGTCGGCAGTCTAAGGTAGATTGGGTATTAGTCATGTAGTTAGGCGACCGAGAGACCTCCGACCTAGGACACAGAAGAGACCTCGTGATCCGCAGGTAGGTAGGAATGAGGTCGTGGTGACGACCTCGAAGAACCTGTGGCATGCATGTGTGGAAGGACAAGTTGGTGACCTCGAGACCCAAGAGATGTGCAGTTGGAGGGAAGGTAATGCTTTATTTATAGAAAGTGTACAAATGTGAGGACTCAAGATATAACAGTCATTGTTAGTTAAAAAAGTAGATATGAGATGATCTTTTTCCTAACTAGGAATCCAACGAGCGGTGTAGCTCGACAGGTATCAGAGTGGACATCATTCCACTCAAGATAGCGCAACACGACATAGCTCGACAAGTATCAGAGTGGACATCGGTCCACTCAGGATACTACGACACGACGTAGCTCGATAGGTATCAGAGTGAACGTCGGTGCACTCGGGATAGCGTGACTGGACACAGCTTGGCAGGTTGTCAGAGTGGATGTCGATCTACTCGAGCGCAACTGGGCGCGGGTCGGCTAGGTAGGATGAGGTTGCCGACAGGGGAACAACCGTAGATTAAGACATGCGACAAAAAAAGGTCCTTTATATCTAGGAAGTCTATACCATATGGGGACCGGGATATAGAGAATCCAGTTGTTGAAGCGTTTTGATAGTCAGAGACACCTTTAGGACCTAGGAATCTGGATTTGCATCCGTAGCCCTTAGCATAAAAATGTACCAAAGTTTTTTATGTAAACACAATACACATACATGCGCAAAAAATACATTACCGTCATACTATTGTTGAGCGTGAATTGACTAAGCGTCAGAGTGTTTTCCGCCGGGACTCCTCCCAGTGTTTTGCAGGTCATTGGAGACATCAAACAGCTCAAGTCGGCAGGTTTCGATTCAACTAGACCAAAAGGAGAGTTTGCAAATTGGCGCCGTCTGTGGGACAATTTGACCTTTTACCAGCTATAAGAGGCTAATATTTTCTCACAAAAAAAATTAAAAAATATGCAGAAGATAATTCTATTAAGAACCTGACGAAGGAAATGGACGATGCATGGGCAAAGAGGGCATTCGGGTCGGATCCACCACCAAGAATGCTGCAGTCGGCTACTCTTACTCCCAGGGAGACACTGCCTACGCAAGACACGACAATGACGTCGTTATCAGGAACTCTTGGGGAACCATCACGAGGACAAGTTGAGGTGAAACCGAGCGAATTGAGTGGCCAAAAGGATAAAGGATGCGAAGAAGATCGATAAATTATCCCTGTAGAAGGACAAAATCCTCCGAGAGATAATCAACTTAACAGAGGGATGGACAGACAGACTAGTACGGGACTTGACCGACCTCGAGAATAGGTCAGTCATCAAGAAGATCGACATATCATCTTTGTAGAGGGACAAGATCCACCAAGAGGTAGTCAACCTCCTTATGTTCCTATGGAGGACTAGGTCCAGCAACTGACTAGGTCAGAGTTGGATAGTATTATTAAAGAGGCAGTGGGTTGAGCTCAGGAAATAGACAGACGGATTCTGCCCGAGTTGTAGTGACAACAACTGCCCCAGCAACAGTATATACTCCAGCAAGAGCTCTCGCGCCAGGAGAGGGCCGATGAAGATGAAACAAGTACAATTACTTCCCGAACTACTATGCCACAATAATTTAGAGGCCTAACCCTAGAAAGGTTAGCAACCCAGATGCGTGAAGAAGTTCTGGAGGGAGACCTGCCTAGAAACTTTTGGGAGCTAAGCGTATCTTATGATGGCTCAATAGACCCTGCAAGGTACTTGAGATCATTCTAACTTAGCATTGTTACACAGATATAACGATGCAATTAGTTGCTGAGCCTTCCTAACCACCTTAAAAAGGTCAGCTCAAGACTGGTTCCATCAGTTGTCAGCTACTTTTGTTCATAGTTTTGAGAAATTCAGCTATGTGTTTTTGAATCAATTCTCGAGTGCCAAAAAACATGAGAAGACGTATCTCTCGCTGATAAATATGCAGCAGAGAGAGGGCGAGACTTTATGTCAATATGTGTTAAGATACACTAAGGATTATGTGGAGGTCCCCTCCGCCTAGGAAGAAATCAAGGTTGGAGGCATCACGCGAGTTATGAGACATGAAAAGTGTAGGGATTCATTGGCAAAGAGACCAAAAAGATCATTTGACGAGCTTCTGGAGAGGTGTAGCAAGTATGTTAATAAGGAGGAAGTGGAGGCTGACTTTTTTCAAAATGATAAGACCAAGGAAAAGAAAAGGGAGGAGAGGCCTCGTCAGGGTGACCGCAGTACACAACAAAAAGGGACCATAATCGAGGATTGGTTCAGAGGCCTAACGTACGAACATCATAAACCTTTGAACACATTGCAACACAAAATTTTCAAAATTATGGAAAGGCGGGGGTTGACGAAGCTGGTCACTCAACCAAAGCCTTTATAACTCATGAAGAAAGGTTTTTCTGCTGGAAAGGATCGGTATTGTAGATATCATCGATATTATAGCCATGCGACCAATGTTTGCCAGGAACTAAATGATGAAATTGAACGCCTCATTAGAGATCATATCTTGAAAGAGTTCATTCTAAAAGACCGAGAATGACTAGAGGATCGTGAGGTAGGCGATAAGCAAAAGAGAGCAGAGGAGCAAGCTGATAGGCCTGTAAATAAAGGGGTGATCCAAATGATTGCGGAAGGCCCCACAGATGGAGACTTGCACAATGAAAAAAAAAGTACCTATTGGGGAAAAGAGGCTACCGATGAGGTGGCAGAAGTCAAAACCCAAGCTAGCAAGGTCACACTAAAATTTGGAATTGGGGATCTTTAGAGGATCTCCACCCTGCACAATGATGCACTAGTTATCACTGTAGAGGTGGCATGTTATTACGTTAAAAGGGTGTTCATAAACACATGGAGTTCAATGGATATCATCTTTTGGAAGTGTTTATAACAGATGGATTTGGAGGTAAAAATCGAGCCGGTACACATCGCTCTATGAGGTTTTACCAAAAATAAGGTTACCCTAATTGGTGAAGTTAGCCTATCTATAGCATTGGGTGGACCGCCCTAAAGGAAGGTGAAAACAATTTGTTTCCTGGTTGTAAACACAAACTTGGCATACAATGTTATACTTGAGCGACCTAGTCTCAACTTGTTCTAGGCTGCCATCTCGACTTAGTGCATGATGATCAAGTTTCCTATAGGTGATGAGGTTGGGTAAGTAAGGGGAGATCAACTGCAGTCTAGAAGGTGATACCAGGTCATGCTGAAAAGCTCCAAGGCGCAAGGAAAGAAAATGCAACATGATGGCCAACCTAAATGCTCACACCGAGAAAAGAGGCAAGAATTAGGGATGGATACTAGAACTCATGGAAATTGAGCTAATTGAAGGAGATTCCGCCAAAGTCACCAAGGTAAGGCGCAATCTGGCAACCAACACTCAGGCCACTCTGATAACTTTGCTGAGAGGGTCTGCGAACATTTTTTCCTTTTCAACTAACGACCTTAGGGGAATTAGCCCAGAAATCGCATAACATAGGATAAACATCGATATAATGGTAATGTCGATCAATTAGAATAGGAGACGTTTAGGAGCAAAGCTAGATGTGGCAATTGAAACATAAGTGGAGAAGCTACTCAGCGCAGTCCATATTCGACCAATCCAGCTTCCGGAATGGTTGTCGAACTCAGTCATGATGAAAAATGGGGAAGGGAAGTGGAGAATGTGTATCGATTTTAGGGACCTAAATAAAACTTGTCCCAAAGATTACTATCCCCTGCCCCGAATAGACCAACTCGTCAATTCCATAGTTGGTTGTGAGTTGATGAGTATGATGGACACTTCCCAAGAATATCACCATTTTCCTGTAACTGAGGAGGACCAGAAGAGGGTAAGTTTTATGATATCCAAAGGCATTTATTCTTATGTAGTGATGCCTTTCGGACTAAAAGTTGCTGGCACCACCTACCAGCGGTTGGTAGATAAAATGTTCAAGGGGAAAATAAGTCATAAAATGAAGGTGTATGTTGATGATATGTTAGTAAAAAAACAAGAAGGCTTGGGATCACATGACGAACCTACGAGAAACCTTCAACACGCTATGAAACTTTGGCATAAGGCTCAACCCTACCAAGTGCAAGTTAAGAGTGCGATCAGGGAGGCTTTTGAGATATTTGGCAATGGAATGAGGGATATAGATAACCTGGAGAAGGTGCATGATGTTATTAATATTCAGGCCTCTAGGAACTTGAAAGAAGTACAAACTCTTACCGGACGCCTGGTAGGCTTGAGCAGGTTCATAGCCCAATCGGACAAGAAGAGTTTTTCGTTCTTTTGGGCTTTAACGAAAGGATGCCTTTTTGAGTGGACATCGTAAGCACAACAAGCATTTGAAAGGCTAATAGAGTTTTTGGTCGAGCTTTCTCTACGTACAACGCCAGAACTAGAAGACGTCTTAGTGGTATATCTCTAAGTGGACAGGGAGGCTATCAACTCAATATTATTAAAGGGGGAGCATGGTCAGCAAAAGCTGATATACTACACCAGTCAGATACTGCAAGGCACTAAGCGTAGATACTCAGATGTAAAAAAAGCATCTCTAGCACTTACGAACAAACAACGCATTGAAGGATACCTTAGGCCGTCGCTCGGCTTTAGGAAGAATGGTAAAGTGGGCGGTTGATCTTGGTGAATATAATGTTCAATTTGAGGTACAAAGAGCTATTAAGGCTCAAGCCCTGGCTGACTTTATACAAGAATTCACTACGGGCAAAGAAGATGGACGTTGCATGGTGTATGTCGACAGGTCCTCGTCAGTAGGAGGCGTTAGACTGGGCATCTTGGTTGTTACCCCTAAAAAAGACCATTTAGAGTTCGCTGTTAAGTTATTTTTAGATGTCAAATAACAAAGCTGTATATGAAGCTCTTCTTAAAGGATCCAACTTATCCTAAGGAGGGAGCTCGCAAGGTAACCATTCATTCGAACTCCAAGCTTGTGGTTGAGCAGGTTAAGGGAGAGTACGAGGCAAATGAGAACCGCATGAGGAGATACGTGGCTGAAGCCCATTCGATGCTGAAAGGGATTGTGACCTAAGAACTAGTGCAAATATCGCGAGGAGAGAACGACAGGGCGGACCTTCTTTCCAAGATGGCTGCGACCCTAGTGGATTGCCAGTCTAGGTCGGTCACCCTACTGGACATGCCCACGAGTACTTTGGACTAGGTGCTTGAAGTCGAAGAGCATGAGGATTGAAGGTCACCTCTAATAAGATTGTTTCAAAATTAGGTTATAGGAAAAGATATTAAGGGCGACCCCGTCGGAAGAAGGCTTTGAGGTTCTATCTACGAAATGGGGTATTATATAAGCGATCATATGTGGGACCACATTTGAGATGTGTTTCTGATCAAGACATAAAATATGAGTTGAAAGAAGTTTACGAAGGATGTTGTGGCGACCATTTAAAGGCCAGGGCACTGGTTGGAAAGGTTCTTCGGGCTGGTTATTTTTGGCCTAAGATGAGGGCGATGGCGCAGGACCTTGTGCAGAGATACTTAAGATTTCATTAACATGGCTCGTTAATTCATCGACCTCAGAGAACATGATCCCGATGAGCTTGCCATTGCCTTTCACTATACAATGTAGGTATTTGATATAATTAGCGAATAGCAGTATAACAATATGCAACATAAATAAACTGGTCTCACCACCTTCTCATAGGCAGAAACATCACTACTCGCTTTCTCACAGACGGCGTCACTTTCTCATAGGTGACATAAACTTTTCATAGGCGGCATCCCCTTTTCATAGGCCATGGGGCGAACCTCTGATAGTATAGTGGATACCTTCTCCAAATCGACATCGTCTTCTCATAGACGGACACAATCATGATACATACATAACTCTTACTAATCGCAATAATTGTAGGGAATACAACAAGGCATAGACTTCTCTACCCGATATTCAGTACAAAATAAAGTTGATGCTTCTGTGGAAACGCGAAGGCTCGACTCTTCGAAATCTACATTATCGAAGCATAACTCGAATAAATACTTACTCTCAACATAGTAAAATGATTTACCAATTTGAAGAATTTCTTAGATTAAGGTTCACGACTTACTAATTCTATTAGAAATTTGAACTCTCGACTAGGACATTTTCAAAATCTCAAAAAATGATTTTTGAAACTAAAATATGAGGCTCAGCTTAAAATCAGTTCACAGTTTGAATGATTTTTCAAAATTTCTAAAATTGGTTCGGAAAACATAAAATGACTCAGGATATTTAAAAATGGATCGAGCTCGGCTGGCTCAATCCGAGTGCAGCTGGGCACTGGCGGGCTCGACCGCAGCTGGCACTGGTCTCTTGGGTGCTGTCTCATCAGGTCACCCATCGGTGTTCCCCTGCTCGCCGGGCCTAGCGCTTCCCGGTACTGCGGCATTGCCTCGCACCTGCACGCGGACGGGTCTGCTGGATGCTAGGCTCGCGAGTGCATGTTGGCACGATGGTTGCACGCACTCTGCATTGTCGGGCTAGTCGCCGGTTGTTAGGTTGTCACACGAGCAGCCGCGCACACGCTGGCGCTGTTGGAAACGGGGCGCTGGGCCGCGCGCGCGCTCTTGCTCGGAGACGGTTCCAGGTCTGGGCTCTTAGAACGCTGGGTACTAGAAGCTGGGATGTTGTGTGCTGTCAGGAAGTGGCATGGACGTGATGAAGATCGCTTGTCTGTTA
Organism: Striga hermonthica; assembly: GCA_902706635.1. Lineage (NCBI taxonomy): Eukaryota > Viridiplantae > Streptophyta > Magnoliopsida > Lamiales > Orobanchaceae > Striga > Striga hermonthica. The sequence continues at coordinate 8,608,602 of CACSLK010019758.1, forward strand.
GCTTGGTTTTGCCTTGAATTCGCGCTCAGACAGCTCCTTTCTCGGCGATTGACGTGAAAGACTCGGAGGTCTCCTTGCCTTGACGTCTTTGAGACAACAAAAAGTTTTAATCCTTGCCAAACTCATACTTATGTCGAACGATGCGGTGAAACGCCCTTTCCGACACAAGGGTTTTGCGTTAAAAATCGAAAAGAAATCTAACACAAGAAGTTGAACAAAAGTTCAGTTTTTTATCGATAAAATTCATGATGAAAATTGTCTAATAACATGAGTATTTAAAAAGAACAACTTAATCTAGTCCTCATCGAAATAAGCTTCTAATTCTAAGGAAAGTAAATAACTAGAATCCTAAAGTATCAAATTTAATGCACTCATAAATAATCTAAGGATAATAACAAAGCACGTGGGAAATAAGCTTTGGAACTTGTAGAAGAAATCCCATCTTGTCGTCAAGTAACCTTAGCTGCCGTGCTCGGTCCATGTGTGCGCGTCCACTGTGAGCGCAACATTCTTCCGCGGCTCCAATCGATGACCATCTTCGCGTGCATCTCCACACTTGCTCGCGTTCCTGCATGCCCCTGCCTTGTTCGCGGCCCGCATCTGCGCATCATTTCCGCACGAGTTGTCCTGCGCGCCACCGTATATACCCACCGTGTTAGCCCCAACATCCCGTTGAGCCATTCTCTTGCGTGCATGATATGCCTGGCTCGATGCGTTCTTCAGTCTCCTAGCCACATCTTAATCATTCCCGTCCCGTTTAAGTGATTCATTGTCCTCAAGGATGAAAGACAAAAATCTCTCGCGCATTTCTCCTTAGTTCGCCCACGTTGCTTCTTCCTCTGGCAAGTCCTTCCATTTGATAATACTTCCCAAAAGAATCGCACAACCTTCTTCACTTCACGATAGCTGAAAGCTCGACTTGGGCTAACGATGATTTGTCCATCCAGTGCCGTGGCGGGTAGCCGATCACTCAACTTGTGCGCCTCGGCCAAAGTTTGGACACGGTCATTTGCGCGGCCGTGCATTGCCGAAAGGGTCACAACTTCAAATAGATATAATCTCTTGGCTCAAAACTTTCTTCGCGTCGTCCTTTGTCGTGGACTGACTTCATGCGATTAATGGATCCGTCTAAAGTTTTCTTCAAGTCTCGAATCATCAAGTCTCGCTCTATGATCTCACGTTCAACCTTGTGTTCACTGACTTTCCCATCGAATAGCTCAAAAGTGTGGGCAGCTTACGCCCGTACACCAACTCGAACTGGGTGGACTTGGTCGAACTGTGATATATCGTGTTGTACCAATATTTGGCCCAAGGTAGAAAATCCTCCCACTTTTTCAGAAATTGATGAACATAGCACCTTAGATACTGCTCTAATGATCAGTTCATCACCTCGGTTTGGCCGTTGGTTTGAGGGTGATAGGCCGAACTCATGGCCAACTCCATACATTTCATTTTAAAAAATTCTAGCCAGAAACTTCTCATAAACTCCATCAGAAACAATCGATCTAGGAACCCCATGAAGCTTCATCACGTATTCCATAAACTACCGCGCGATCGACCTAGCCGTGTAAGGGTGCGTTAATGGGACAAAATGGGCGTACTTAGTCAGCCGATTCACTACGACCATGACGCCATTAAAACCATTGGAAAGTGGCAGTCCGTCAGTGAAGTCCATCATAATGTCTTCCCATATGCGTTCGGGTACGGGCAAAGGATGTAACAATCCGCTCGGCCGTTGAGAATTCACCATGAGCCGTTGGCACTCGTCGCACTGTGCCACGTAGTCACGTACCTCACTTTGCTGCCAGGTCGTGTATAAATTGCATATTTATGCTTTATATTCTCTATTTGTTGGAAAGGTATTACACGTGCTTGTTTTGTAGATATTTTCACATATTTGTAGAGCTTTTGGCTATTAGAGGTGCATGGTGAGTACCTAAGACCCCCGGGATGATGAAAGATTGATGCACAGATGAAAAAATGGAAGAAACGAGTGAAACAAGTGAAAAATAAAGTGCAGATTTGTGACACGGGCAGTGACACGGGCACCATGCTCGTGTCAGAGGGCGTGTCACCTCAATAGAGAGAATTCGAACCCCAGGGACCTGACACGGCTTCTACACGGACGGCGACATGGGCAGAATGGCCGTGTCACGTACGCAGACAGATTTTTAAAGCTTGCCTTTTTGGATAAGGAGAAGGGTTTTAGACATATAAAAAGGCATATCTACCATATTTTGAGGGAAAAACGTCGAATACACAAAGAGAAGAGCCCTAGAACACACAAGAGAAGCAATTGAGGAGCAAAAAGAAGATCAACTACGAAGGGATCAAAGAGATTGAAAGATCGACGAGATTCCTAGTTTTTATTTCTTCTTTCCTCTTGAACTTTTATTGATCATGTCGATTTCTAATATGTCTATGTATTTGAATTCGAACATGAGTGGCTAGATTGATTGATTCTAAGACTTGTAGTAGATTAATATGTTGGGATTTGGATTATTTATTTATAATTAACTGTTTTTCTTTTGAACCCTATTGAAGTATTTTGTTCTTATTCATGTTTAGAACTTTATCAATGCTTTTACATGTTTGAAGATACTGTTCATAATTTGAGAGATGAGTTCAATATTAGGTCCTTAATATTTGACATAATTTACTTGCTTGAATCGAGAGATAAGTAGGTAACTGTGAGGATTTTAGATCTTTTAATCTATTTGGAGTTGAATTGCATGTGTTGAGTGGAGACGCTAATATATGTGATTTAATCCACGGTTTTATCGATCTCGAGAGGGACGATATTCTAAATTTGTGATCGTCTTATAGGGTAGATAAAGAAAACATTTAGGTGTGATATTTCTTAAAAATCCTAACTATTAATTGAACCCACAGTCTTAGAATCCCTCATTCTCATACGTTTGTCTTACGTGTTCTTTAGTTTATTCATTGTTCTTGCTTTATTTGCTTTAATTTTTTTTTCTTAGTTTAGTTAATCCATCTCATATTCGATCGTCTAAATAAAGTTGACACTATCATCATCTAGTACTTGATATATTAATTATCTGGTCTCTTGGGATACGACCTTACTTGCCACATACTACGAGCGAAGATGTACACTTGCGGTCGAGCTTTAAAAATATAGGCGAACAATTTATTGGCGCCGTTTCCGGGGACCAATATTATTATTTATATCAATATTATGATAGATAGTGTTGGTTTTAATTTAGACATTTTTATATATCTTGCTAACATTTTTTTTTTTCTTTTTATTTTTTTATGATGGACGAGGATGAGATAGACTATGACTGGCGCAATGATCCCAAATACTCGGAAGAAGATAAACAGTGGTATGAAAAGTGTTTGTTCTATCAGTTGGAAGAACTTAAAAAGGTTGAGTTGGAGTCGAAGCGTCGTAGGAGAGAACTCGAGGAAAGTAGCATTGGGTGTAATGAATGTGGTTTGATGTTGCCACATACACCAGAGAATTGTCCTTTCTCTAGTTTACCTCCTATATCGCAAGAAGAGCTCGATTTCATTCCTCCATGCTTTTTGTCGTTAGATAGTGCACCAGAAATTTCTATCGCTGCCGAAGAACATGAAGAAGAGAAGGATGTCATCTTTGAAATATCCCCAAAAGTTATTCTCACTGAAGGGGTGGTTCAAGAAGCATTCTTTAATTCTGAATGTTTAAAAATTGAATTTTTCATTCCATATGATAAAGAGGTTGAAATCTTCATCCTAAAATTTGAGAGAGATTGTGATGGTAAACTTGGTGATTATGACGGGACCATGATGCTCTCATATGTATTGAGTCCTTACTGGGAGAAAGTCAAACTTAAAAGGATGAGAAGATCATCAAAGTCCTTATATAGAGTTCCCTAGTGGATATTTTCGTCTGGCTGAAGACGTTAAACTTAGCGCTTGTTGGGAGGCAATCCAATGTTTACTGCTTTATTTTTTATTTTTTTTAATTAATTATATTTTTTGGTTTGTTTGATATTTTGTTCTTCTTCCTTGCAGAACAGTATATTGAGAGATTTACATGACGAATAATATGTTTCGAGATATATACCAAAAGTTGACACCTCTCCAGTAATGTTTTGTGAGTCGTCTCTATTTTACTTTTACTGAAATTCTATTCTTCCCTTATGTGCTTCATATAATTTCATTCAAGTTTGGGGGGG
>CACSLK010019758.1:8612798-8633950 GCA_902706635.1 Striga hermonthica
GAGGGGGAGATGTGATATTTTGATAGAAGAAATTCGGAGAGAAGATAACAATATATCTTGCATTATCTTGCATATCATTTAGTTGCATGTTAGGTTTTATCCCTTTAGCACGTTTATTGATTTCTTAGAATTTGAATTGTGGTAGTTGGTCGACTTTGATTAGCCTTGATAAGTTTCTTGTGCATATTTGATATATAATTCGGGCATAATGTGCTAAGTGATGGAATTTGAGAATTGATGGATTTGTGAATTTGAATGATTGGTTGATGCTTTTAATTCATAAATATATGATCCTTTGTGAGCTTTTGAGCCTTATTTTTTTGTTGAGTTTATCATTCCTTGTTGATTGAATTCTAGAACTTGCATTGGTATCTTTGTCGAGACCACATGGTGTGTGCATTTCTGTGAAAATAAGTTAAGGAATATTTTTGTTTGAGCCTTTTGACATTTTTTAGCTTACCAAATGATATTTATATTCCCTAGTTAACCCTTTTGAGTTTTTGCCTATTTTCTTGAATGCCACATTTTGAGCTATATCTATATTATTCTTGTCCTTCACTTGAGCATTTAGGATTATTTGATGTGAGTAGGATGAGTGCTTTATTGTGGTGTGGATAAAGGGAAGACGTGGACGGAAGAATGTGATGGTGTAAGGTGAATAAGGTTGAAAGAGTCGAAAAAAAAAACAGGAAAAAAAGAAAAAAAAAATGAAAACATATGTGTAGTTGCTTAGCAATGACTCAAATAAAGGTGGTAGTTGGATTTTGGAGTTTTCTTATATGGCTTGAGAGTTGATCGAAATAGGGTGGATTGATTTTGTTGGGTTTCATTATGATTGGTGGGTGATGAATTGGTGTAGTTCTTGTTTTGTAATTCTATATGCTCAAGTATTCGTCACTTAACCTATATTTTTCCTACCCTTACCAAAGAGCCTACATTACAACCAAATGAAAAGTCTTTTTTGATTTATGAATTGCATGCACAATAAGTGGTGAAGATAGTAGACAATTTGCAAGCTTATGGTAATTCTTCAACGTTGAATGGACTTGAGTGATTATTTCCCTATACACTTTTGAGAGTGAGAGTATACACTTATCCGGTGAGGTTTGTGGATTGAAATTATTGACCATGATTTTGATGAAGCATTCTTTATGTTTAAAAATTTCGGAACTTGGTTATGTTATTTGCCCGATGCCTATTGAGAATTGTATGATTGACTTTGAGAGTGTGGTTGTTTTTCCTTGTGTGTTGGTAGGAGTTTGATGCATTGATCAGGACTATCAAATGGTTTAAGTTTGTGTGTTTGTTCATGCGTGATTTTACACCATATTTATAGAGTATTTAGAGCTTAGTCATTGCATTATTGGTGTTTAAATTGCATATTTATGCTTTAATTCTCTATTTGTTGGAAAGGTATTACACGTGCTTGTTTTGTAGATATTTTCACATATTTGTAGAGCTTTTGGCTATTGGAGGTGCATGATGAGTACCTAAGACCCCCGGGATGATGAAAGATTGATGCACAGATGAAAAAAATAGAAGAATCCAGTGAAACAAGTGAAAAATAAAGTGCAAGATTTGTGACACGGGCACCATGCCCGTGTCAGAGGGCGTGTCACCTCAACAGAGAGAATTCGAACCCCAGGGACCTGGCACGGGCTTCGACACGGATGGCGACACGGGCAGAATGGTCGTGTCGCGTACGCAGACAGATTTTTAAAGCTTGCCTTTTTGGATAAGGAGAAGGGTTTTGGACATATAAAAATGCATATTTACCATATTTTGAGGGAAAAACGTGGAATACGCAAAGAGAAGAGCCCTAGAACACACAAGAGAAGCAATTAAGGAGCAAAAAGAGGATCAACTACGAAGGGATCAAAGAGGTTGAAAGATCGATGAGATTCCTAGTTTTTATTTCTTCTTTCCTTTTGAAATTTTATTGATCATGTCGATTTCTAATATGTCTATGTATTTAAATTCGAACATGAGTGGCTAGATTTATTGATTCTAAGACTTGGTAGTAGATTAATATGTTAGGATTTGGATTATTTATTTATATTAATTAAGTATTTTTCTTTTGAACCCTATTCAAGTATTTTGTTCTTATTCATGTTTAGAACTTGATCAATTCTTTTACATGTTTGACAATATTGTTCATAATTCGAGAGATGAGTTCAATATTAGGTCTTTAATATTTGACATAATTTACTTGCTTGATTCGAGAGATTAGTAGGTAATTGTGAGGATTTTAGATCTTTTAATCTATTTGGAGTTGAATTGCATGTGTTGAGTGGAGACGTTAATATATGTGATTTAATCCACGGTTTTATCGATCTCGAGAGGGACGATATGCTAAATTTGTGATCGTCTTATAGGGTAGATAAAGAAAACATTTAGTTGTGATATTTCTGAAAAATCCTAACTATTAAGTGAACCCACAGTCTTAGAATCCCTCATTCTCATACGTTTGTCTTACGTGTTCTTTAGTTTATTCATTGTTCTTGCTTTATTTGCTCTGATTTATTTTCTAAGTTTAGTTAATCCATCTTATATTCGATCTTCTAAATAAAGTTGACACTATCATCATCTAGTACTTGATATATTAATTATCTGGTCTCTTGGGATACGACCTTGCTTGCCACATACTACGTGCGAAGCCGTACACTTGCGGTCGAGCTTTAAAAATATAGGCGAACATTAGACAATCACATCCACATGCGATATACCCCTGAATGGCCTCCAAATTTTGAGTTATGTAAGTTCGAATGATCACTTCCCTCATGTGTCCGGCGTTCGGTACAGACACTCGGCCTCGGCACAATAATAGGTCGTCGTGGTCCTCGTACTGCACAGCCTCTTCGTCCTTTGTCTCCATCTTTTGACGTATCTCTTTGCACATCGTGTATTGTTCCTGGGCTTCTCTCAAATCATCCCAAATAGCCCATGTCGGCTCGGAAAAGGCCCCCAGCTCGGTGATGCCTGCCCTTCGCGATAGTGCGTCCGCCACCGCATTTTGTTGCCCGGGTAAGTAGATGATCTCGAAGTCGAATCCCATTAGCCTCAAGAAAAACTTCTTTTGTTCGGGAGTGAAGATCCTTTGCTCCATAAGGTGTTTCAAGGGTTGTTGCCCGGTCACAATCCGAAAGCGATGACCCAAAAGGTAAAGCCTCCAACACCGTACCGCCTCCACGACCGCGAGCATTTCCTTTACGTAGACCGAAAACTGGAGTCGCATACTACCAAACACTTTGCTAATGTACGCCAGTGGCCGTACCTCCTGAATTAGAACAACCCCTGTTCCAATATCACTCGCGTCGGTATGTACCTCGAACAAGACGTCAAACTTCGGCATTGCAAGTACGGGTGTTGTGGTCATTGCGCGCTTAAGTCTTTCAAACACGGTCTCGCTAGCCTCGGTCCATTTGAACCCTCTCTTCTTTGTCATCTCGGTCAAAAGTTTGACGATGGCTCCATAGTCCTTGACGAACTTCCGATAGTACCCGGTCAAGACCAAAAATTCGCGCAATTGCGTCAAGCTCACTGGCTTAGGCCAGCCAATCATGGCCTCGATCTTCCTCAGGTCGACCATCACTCTTTAGTAGGATATAAAATGACCTAGATATTCGGCTTTATGTGGAAAGAATTCTTGGCCAAGACCTCAAGACAACTCGTAGGTGCTCGATGTGCTCCAGCCAGGTCCTCGAGTAGATTAGAATGTCATCGAAGAACACCAACACGAACTTGTGCAGATACTCTTGGAAAATTAAATTCATGGAAAACTGTAAAGTGGATGCTGCATTGCAAAGTCCGAATGGCATGAGTAAATACTCGTAGTGACCCTGGTGCGCCCTGAATGCCATCTTCTGGATGTCGGCCTTCGTCAGTCTGGTGATAACTGGCCGTATATCCGGCTTAGAAAAATACCGCGAGCCACCTAACTCATCTAACATATCATCAATACTGGGTATAAGAAATCGGTCCTTAATGCTGACGACGTTCAAGGCCCAGTAATCAGTACTAAGCGCCACGTGCCGTCTTTTTTCTTCGCGAGCAACATCGGTGACGAAATGGACTCGTGCTATGTAGAATTAGCCCAGACTCGAGCATCTCGCCTACTTGGATCTTGATTCAGCCTTTTGGAAGTGCGCGTAGCGGTACGGGTGTACATGGAATGTTCGGTCTTCGTCGATGAGTGGAATACGATGGTCGTACGGTCTCCTTGGCGGTAGTCCCTTGGGCTCGGCAAGAACTTTGCCAAACTGAGCTAGTAAGTCTGGATCTCCCTCTCGTGTGGTGATGAGCTCCCAGAATCCTCTGTCCCTCCCTCGATCATGATGGCAAAAACTTCGACCTCTCCACATCTTCTCGATGCTTTTCAGCCCGATCTCCTTGGCCCCATCATCACTACTTGCCTTTAAGGTTACCCGGCGGTCACTTGCATCAAACTTCATGACTCCTTCTCGATAATCGTGGTCACATCACCAGTCCTTTGTGCCATTGAACTCCTAGTACTACGTCGGGTCCTATTAGGGGTAGAACATATAGATCAGCTTTCACCGTTACACCTTGAAATTTGATGGGCACGCCTTGGGGTGACTCGGAACAGCGCAGACGCACTCCACTGGCTTATCGTACATTGAACGGTTCAACCTAGGTAGTGAGTAGCTTCAGCTTATGGGACAACGAGGCGTTTATAAAATTTTGTGACGACCCGTTGTCCACGAGCACCACAACGCGCCAGTCGCAAACCCACGCGGGTAGCCTCATGGTCCTCGACCCTTTCTTATCGGCCATATGATGGACCGATATCTCAACCTCATCCTCATGCTTCTCGGCTTCAGCTTCATCTGGTTCGGGCTCGTCAAGAGTTGGTTCGTCATCATTGGAGTCAACTACTTGGATCAAATAGGCCTGCTTGCACTTATTCCCCGACATGAACGTTTCTTCGCATTTGAAACATAGGCCTTTCTCACGTCTTCGCCGCATCTCTTCGAAAGATAGGTTTCGAACTTCTGGTGGTTGGGGTCTGATATTGTTAGATGGTCCACCACTCGTGCTCCGGTGATACTTGGTGTGCTTGGGATCACTCTGCGTGGTTCGATGATCCGCACATCATTGCGCCCGACGTTTCGTGTCGCGGCCAGGTGATCGTCTCTCCTTCGTGCCACCTCCATAGTTTCTCGAATTGTTATTGGCCTCTCTAGTCGGACCTCTGCAGCAAGATCAAATTTTAGCCCTTCGACGAACGCCCCAACTAGCGCACTCTCGGACCATCCGCGTACGCGACAAGCTATGCATTCGAACTCCCGTTTATAGTCACGAAGGTTGCCCGTCTGTTTGATGTGTGCTAGAGTCTCGTCGTAATTGTGGTAGTATGATGCTCCGAACCTCGTGATAAGCTCCTTTTCAAAATTTTCTCACTTATGTTGCTCGTTCCTGTTTCGGTAAATACTCGAGAGCCATTGCCATCAAATGTTCGCCTCACCGTCAAGGTAATATGCCATATACCTTACGCAATCGTGTCAGTGGATCTCCTTGACGTTAACGTACTGCATGGCCTAGTTCAACCACGTGTCTGGCCGTCCCGTTGAAGGTCGATAGTACCAGCCTCGGCTTCTCGATCCATGGTCTCTCCTGGTTGGTCGAGGAATGTGAGCGTCGATCAAAATCTTCCTCCCTCTCTTCGTACTCGGCCCTCTCGCGCTCGTTATCCCTCGAACGTACCCTTGCTCTTCCCCGTGGTGGTGGTTGCCGAACCAATCGTAACACTTCATCGATTCGGTTGTTCAAGGCGTCCATCATGTTTTGTTGCGCGTTGTGGAATGACCTCTCGAGATGAGCCATGTTTTTCGTCATGGTTGTATTAGTCGCTTCCAACCCTTCGCTTAGACTAGTCATCTAAGCCTCCAGCGCCGAGCTTCTCCTTCGTTCCCTTGGCCATTTTTTTTTTGAATTTATAAAATCAAACTTAAAAAAAATAAACAAGAAGACACACGATCAGCCCTTTCAATTAAAGCACCAATGATGAAGATCGCGTGTCTGATAGCTTGGCTTTGTCTCGAAGTCGTGCACGGACGGGTCCTTTCTCGGCTATTGACGTGAAAGACTCGGAGGTTTCCTTGCCTTGACGTCGGTTTGAGACAGCTCAGATGTTTAATCCTTGCCAAACTCAGACTTATGTCGAACGATGTGCTGAAACGCCTTTTCCGGCACAAGGGTTTTGCGTTAAAAATAAAAAAGAAATCTAACACAAGAAGTTGAACAAAATTTCGAGTTTTTATTGATTAAATTCATTATTAAAATCGTCCTAATAACATGAGTATGTAAACAGAACAAATTAATCTAGTCCTAATCGAAATAAGCTTCTAATTCTAGCGAAAATAAATAACTAGAATCATAAAGTATCCAAACTAATGCACTCCTAAATAATCTAGGGATAATAATAAAGCATGTGGGAAATAAACTTTGGAACTTCTAGAAGAAATCCCATCTTGATCGTCAAGTAACCCTAGCTGCCGTGCTCAGTCCGTGTGCGCGCGTCCCCTGTGCGCACAACATTCTCGCGTGGCTCCAATCGACGACCATCTTTGCGCGCGTCTCCACACTTGCTCGCGTGCCCATATGCCCCCGCCTCGTTTGCCGGCTGTCTATGCGCGCCATTTCTGCGTGCGTTGTCCTGCGCGCCATCGTATATACCCATCGTGTTTCCCTCGGCGGCCCATCGAGCCATTCTCTTGCGTGCATGATATTCCCGGCTCCATGCGTTCTTCGGTCTTCTAGCCACATTTTCATTAGGACGCCCACGTGCTCGAGCGCTGGTAGCTGCGGTGCTGCGCGAGGCATCTGGCACATTGGCTCATGGCATGCTGCGCGCGGCACGCCGTGCATTGCATACCTGCGCACGAGGCGCCTGCGAGCGTGCGCGACGAAGCTCGGCAGCAACCGCGGGCCGCTGTTGCCCGACACATACGACATCTGAATCCAACGAAATTCCTGACATCTTACGTCCGGATTAAAAACGGATTTTAAGGCTAAAATGTTTTGTCTTTGAAAGTGGATTTTTGACTAAAACTTCAAGGCTATTTCAATTTTCCAAAATAATTTCAAAGCATTTTTCCAAAAACTTTCCTAAGGCATTTGTCAAAGTTTTTCAAAGCCAAAAATCAACATAATAACAGAGGCAACAAGGCTGCAAAATTTCGAATACAAAGGCACCAAGAAGTATGGATTTAAGGGCAAAAACACTAAGCACTTCTAGGCATAAGTCAACCCAATTTTTTGATCATTTTGTAAGGGTTTTAAACACGATTTCAGGGGGCTATAAGAGGCTGATAAAAGACACTCAAAACCACACAAGAGAATCCAATAAATATCAACTTCACAAATCTCTTGAATTCTCATAAATCAAAAGATTAAATACTTGAACTTTAAGCCTGCTTTTATTCTTAAAATTAACTCTAGAATAACAAGAAGGGGTGAGGATCTAATACTTCCTTGAATCTACATGCAATGAAAGAGTTCGAGTTTGATTCCCTTGGCTCCTTGCGGTCTCATACGTGGGCTCGCGGTGTTCTCCTCGATAACCAGTCTCGATCGCGTGTGTGCGGTTGCTGCCCTTGGTGAGGTGTGGCTGCTCGGGCTTCGATGCTCTCGGGCAAAGGTCCTCTCTCTGCTGGTGTCGTGGCTTTCACTCGGCTATGGCTGCGGCTACTCGCATCTCGAAGGGGCTTCACCGAAGATTCTGGAGGCTTGCTTGCGGGGTAGGGCTGAAGGCCGAATTTTTCAGGGGAAAAGGGGATGATTTTTCAGGCTTTTTGTGGACTTTTGAGAGAACTTTGGAGATCTTCTTGCTGCTGGTCTAAGGACGAAAATGAGGGACAAAATGGATTCCAAAGGTACCTTGAAGAGTAAGGAAATAATGAGGGAAGGAATGAATCACAACTTTATAATAATATTTGAGTGTAATCATGTGAGCTAGGCCCCACTAACATGCATTTGTTCCAATGTGAAGATTCCTCTACTAATGGCCAACTGTCAAATTGCACCATTATTGTCAAATTGCATCAATTAATGTTACAACTAATGGTGATTTGCTTAAATTATTCTGCTGAGACGCGTGAAGAATTCTGCCCACTTGCTCAAAACACGTCTATAAATATGGGACTTCACATAAGAGAGAATGCACAGAATAAAAGAAAAAATAAAAAGAAGAGAAAATTACATAGAGAAATAATTGTTGTGGGAAACATAGAGAGAAAAGCAGATATAAAAATTATATGTTATCAAAATAGTAAAAGGGAGATATTTTTATTCCTATTTTAAGTGTTCAATTTTCGACTTCGTTCCAGTTCGCCGGAGTTTGTAATCTGGTGTGCTACAGATTTAGAGACGATCGACTTTGTATCTTTGGGGACGTTATGCTTCAACCGTTTGAATAGGAACGAAAATACAAAGAAATATAGGGGGCAGGCGCAGATCGATGAATAGGAAATGTTGTACGCGTATCTACAGTCGGGACCCACTGATTCTCGACCCGACGACTAGCACTAAGTATTCGTCTTGCGGAAAGAGTTTTCTCGCCTCGGCTAAAATAATTCCGTTTTTCCAATATTGTAATTTATTTTCAGTTCTATTGTAATTTTCTATTTTTATATAATTAGTAAAAACTGAATAATACACATTAGTCCGTAGGATTCCCGTGTATTTCAAGACACTATTTCTAACAAACATGCCTTAAAGGGAGTGATATGTGGTGTGAGAATGGGAATGGAAAAGGCCTATTGGAGCTGATTTGTGAGGTAAAAAGGGAAGCTTGGATCTTCTAAAAACATACCATAAAGGGCCGAGTGGTTTGAACTTTGAAACAAGCAAAAAAGGAGCCAAAAAATCATGTGCATAAGGGGCCAAAATTTCCAACAAAGGGCCAACTTATTTGAGATTACAAGGGACGAGCTTTAAGGCTTCACGACCTAAAAATAAAACGGGCTTGCTTGGGCGAAAATAATTTTGCAAGAAAGGCTCGAACTTCTCGAACTTCACTTGAAACCGAACGAATTTTGAAAAGCGAACGAATTGCCGAAATTCGAATAATTTAAGTAGACATGGACATCTACCTAAGTTATTTACTTGAAGGACTAAATAGACGAGGATGCTTAAGTAATATCAAAGAACTTAGTCGAGCGTAGAAAATTAAATGCAATGCAATGCACTCGAAAATAAAGAATAAAATGAGATGTCTTTTAATAAACGAATGAGGCATTACAATTTTATCCAAATTTTGTCAAGAAGAGAACTCTTCTTCTCTCACGTTATTTTGGACGTGTGAAACATTATGCTGGAGCTATGGGACTTGGTGTATTTATAGGCTACAACAGACTCCAAGAAGGTGCTAAAATATAGGTTTCACACCTTATTCCTACTTGAATAATAGAAAATTTCACTAGAGTAACATTATTGCACTCTCGATTACTTCCAAATTACAATTAATTTGTTTCTCGATTAATTATTCCATTTATCTCCTCATGTTTAAGATATAATGTTCGTTGATTAATTTAATTACTGACAATACAACTAATCAGATTCAAGTACCACCCAATTCTTTATTTTTATGTCAGAAATTAATCTATCTGCCGAGTTTAACATAATAATTTTCTTGATCTCATTTCAGGGACGTCATCAACCCAACAGATCGGGACACGGTGACTGTAAACAATCTTAACGGCACATGATGCACTCATCATTATTTGCCAAAATACAGAGTATGTCGACCTGATAAAATAAGTCTCGCCCATAGTAAATCCAATAAATAACTACCGAATACATATGTCCGTTTATTGTCTTGGGGGATAAGAGGAAGCAACAATTACTGAGGTTTAGATCATTTATTTGGTCAGTATAACATAATTTTACTCTATCGTAGGTCTGTTCAATGCATACAAAATGTATCAGTGTAATTCGTTAGTCAAAGAGCAACTAACTCGAATATCACACTATAGTCTTTCACGACAGTTAGTTCAATTCCATCTGGCCCGTGAAAAAATATTTATATTTTATAAGACACCGATAACATGATCTTTCATCGAACCATATTATCTACAATATAAAATAAAAGAACTATACATGACAAAAGACACAAACCGATCCAAAATAAAATTTTGAGTAACATAAAGCCCAGCTAGCCCAGCTTCTACGGTATACTATAACAGTCCCATCTCTGGCCAAGATTGCACGACTGGGCTGCCCAAGTGTCCAAGCTACCCGTTTGTACTACTCAGGTGCCCAAATTATCCAATTCATGTACTCTTCTTCCACGTGTGGTTCTTATCTTAACTATATTCTTCTTATCTATTATGTAGTGTGTTCAAATTAGGCTACCTCATTAGGTGGTCTAATTGTGTGACCAAGTTCATATATAATCCAGTTGGGGAATATGGATAAGGGGAATTAAACATGCATGCATACTGGTTCTGAGTTGGCAGTACGGAAGCGTAAATAAAGTACAGTACAATACGAAATTATCTTATTACATGCCAACATAAACATAAACATAATAAATGTCCAGCTGTTGTCGGACACCACCACACCACTGCTCGGCTCACGCTCCAGGCTGTACTCCATCACCTAAAAAGATAAATAGTGGGGGCGTGAGCACTAAATCACCATGCTCCGCAGGAACCAACACTGAATATACAGCACATGTAATCAAATATCATGAACTCAACATATACATAAATAAAAATGTACTGTACTGGTGCAACATCTGGAAACTGGCCAGATTATCATGTGATCACAGGGGGTCGCCTCCCTCAGAAATCCAGGATGGAAATAACTACCATTTAAAACCGGGTGAGTGACTCAGGATGGGAAAAACCTTCCATACAAGACCGAGTCATCATAACTGGACTCACGAAAAACTGGGTAAAAATTTTCGCGGTTGTTTTCGAAAGATACTGTTAGGAGTTTCGAAAAACACTTAAACTTAATTGACTTGCGGGATGCTACTTACTCACTGACTTGACCTTTCTTTTACTTATGCATGTAACCCAATCGACATGTATAATCCAGCTGGGGAATATGGATAAGGGGAATTAAACATGCATGCATACTGGTTCTGAGTTGACAGTACGGAAGCGTAAATAAAGTACAATACAATACGAAATTATCTTATTACATGCCAACATAAACATCAACATAAACATAATAAATGTCCAGCTGTTGTCGGACACCACAACACCACTACTCGGCTCACGCTCCGGGATGTACTCCATCACCTAAAAAGATAAATACTGGGGGCGTGAGCACTAAATCACCATGCTCCGCAGAAACCAACACTGAATATACAACACATGTAATCAAATATCATGGACTCCGCATATACATAAATAAAACTGTACTGTACTGGTGCAATATTAAAAAACTGGCCGGATTATCATGTGATCACATTATGGGGGGTCGCCTCCCTCAGAAACCCAGGATGGAAATAACTACCATTCAAAATCGGGTGAGTGACTCAGGATGGGAAAAACCTTCCATACAAGACCGAGTCATCATAACTAGACCATGAACGGGATAACTCAACCGTTCGGGTAAATATCTACATACATACCTCATACAATATATATGATTATAAGCGATGTAATACCCAGTGCATGGCCCCCACCTGATTATGCTGAAAGACTGTCTAAGTGCTGAAAAACTGGTGCAGCTGTTGGAGGCTCGACTCTCCACAAGCTACCAAACATATACAAGCAAATATATCTAAGTATTTTGCTTGACTGATACATCTGATTCTGAAACTTTAACACTTATGGTGGCAGATAGGCAAGCAAGAGATGCAAAAACATATAAAACATATAGACAATTAATTTACACAGATAAAACAAACACAAGTTAATAAACAAATAATACTGGAACTAGCTTCTCGGCTTGACTAGACTGATATCGAGCTTCCGAATAAAATCTGACAGAAGCTCAGAAACTAAAATTATTAGTCTATCTTTATCTGGCATGAACCGACCAACTCTTATACTTAAATACGTGCTTAGGATTGTGTATATACTCATGTTCAAATACTTTTATTTAAACGATTTAAAATGAGCTAATATACCCCTTAACCTTATGATTTTTATAAAATCATATAAACATCCTAAAATACTGAATTTTAGTAGTCTCATACCTCACTTAAACATGCATTTCTAGTTAAAATTCAGCTTATTCTAAGTTCATTTGGTTGGTCAAACAATTACATCAAATTCGCATATAAACATGCATTTGACCTTTCTATCTTCTAGGAATTTTATAAAATTTTATACTTAGCTTCTGAAGCTGAAACATTACCACAATGATCACAACTCATACAAGACATAACCATAGAAATATCAGATCAAAAGCATTACTGTAAGCTGAGTTCTATTGCAACAAAGATCAACTTAACATGCTGATAGTCTATAATTCATATCTTTCTTATTTCTCAACATTTTGAGCTGAAACTTAACAGTCATACTCTTAACTCATATGTTAACATGTCATAAATATTTCATGTTAAAATCATCTCTGCGGACTGAGATATTCGCAATTTAAGTAGCAGCTGAAACTAGGCATTGAAAATGCGGTTTGCACACTTAACTTCAAATATCTATAACTTGAGCTATACCTAAATGACATGATTCTTATTCCTATGTACTCCTATTTAACACAAGAAATAGTCGTATAAAGCATATTTTCCCAAGTTTTGCATAGCATGGTAAAAAACGCAAGCAAACATCACATAAGAAACACTCATGCGAGCTGTGACAACTTTAACTTCTTGCATGCTTATATAGACTTAAAAACTGAACATATAGCATAGTAATAAATCAAACAACTCCTCATATCATCTATAACATGATTCTAAAATGATTTTAGCACACCTACCTCTTAATCTTCAAAAAAATGCAAAAGAAGTCGGGTATGCTTGGTTGTCGTGCTTGTTGCTTGAACTCGCGTTGCTTCAGCTTCTTTGCTTCCTTCTAGAAATATGGTGCTTCTAAACTCTTCTAGGATGAAAATAGGATGATGAAGGATGCTTAACTTGCTGGAGTTAAACGAAATGGCTTGCTAAAACTCAAGACCACTCGGTCTCACTCAAGCTCTCTCTCTCTCGGGGGTACTCTAGTTTGCTCTCGGCTTTGGCTATGGATGGAGGACTTCAACTCGAATTTTTCTAAGTATTTGGAGCATCAAGTGAGGCCTGAAGGTGGCTGAAAAGAGGTCTATATTCTGGTCTTAGGGCGTTACAAAATATGCTAGGAAGAGGAAGACAAAAACTAGAAAAATCCAAACTCCTATGCACAAGGTTGGCTTGGCACATGATGGTGGGGCATTGTGCTGGTTAATGGACTGAGCATCTCTGGTTTTTAGCACTAAAAGGGCTGATTAAGCTCTGGTCAAAGCACATGAAGACAAGGGGGGACAATGCACTTACACCATTCAATAAAAAATTCATGCTCATGATAGATTAAGGCATAGAATATTGTTAATGGAACTTTAGACTTTGCTAACTCTTCTTAGGATTAATTAGGCATAGAAAACACTTAATTCCCCCTCTTAAGCACACATAAGGCACCATGTTTGAAAGAGGAACAAGTTAGGGTGAACCTTGGCTCGACACTAGGGCTCAATACATGATCTCATATACTTAGCATGAACAAACGATATAACTTAAATATACTAACATATATGAATAATATTAACGCAAATAAACACATAATTCACATAATAACTCTTGAAATTACTTAATCGAACAACTTTAGGGTTCGAATATTTACCGAATTCACTTTAAAGTCGAGCAAGTGAAAACGGATTCAATTTATTAACTGATCGGGGTACATTGACCTACATACCTCAAGATCGAGTTTCCATGAGGCTAACCAAAAACGCTAATTCAACCTATTGGCAGACTCTTTCTTGTGAGGTCACCATCGACATGGTAATTCCTCAACCTTCGTTGTCCTTGATGTCTTGCCGACCTACAAATTCACCTATCAGGTCGGACCATCTTTTAGGTCGTACTGGACCTAGTATGGTATCCAATATCAAAAGCAATTCTTGTATACTTAACATTTGGATCATCCATTGAGAAGAGAAAACCTTGTTCATACACGAGTTGCAACCCTTCAGTACAAATTGTAGGCAGATTGTCAAACAAGCTCCTAAATCTTGTATATAAAACACAGTTCATGTATAAAAATGTTTACCTACACCAACTTGGGGCACAAATTAAAAGGGAAAACCTTCTTAAATTTCTCCAGCAATCAAAATTCTTGCAAACATCTTGCAGTTAGGTGACATCTTGTATCTATATGAATACAACACACTTGTACACAAATGCATATATCAACTGTTAATTCAAATAATAAAAGACAATTCAGCTTTCAGAAGTCACGGTAGCATCAGCTACAGGACTAGCACTTGAAGAAACCTTGTCCACGGTATAATCAGCGACAGGACTAGCACTTGGAGAAACCTTGTCCACAGTCGAGCCACAAGGTCTGCCAACAACTGCATTATCCATATTCATATCCAAAGACATCGGAGTAGGGCAATCAGAAACAGAAACACGATCATCAGATTGCTTTGATCTATTCAAGGCATTGCAATGCGGGCAGTAGTAAGTGACGTATGGAAAGTCTTCTTTCCTTGCAAGCCCTATGAAATCAAGACAACAAAAAAAGAAATATCAAGATTAAGAGTAGCATTTCTCCACTATAAGACAATCCTTCATTCATGGATCCCCATTTAAATTCTACTTGCATGACCCCCTTACGCTTGGAAAACATTTTATTGACATTAACCCCAGAATTACGTATGGTTTATACTCTCTATTTAAATTCTATTAGCAAAACCCCTAAATCGAGCGGCATTTCACGCTTTGCCTATTGGGTTTTATTTTAACTCACCGTAACCTGGGAGTAATGCATTTTGTTCTCTCCCCCTACTCGCCTAACAGATATATCAAATATTGGATTGAGCCAAATATTCATGAAAAGTAAATTGCAAAATGACAGTTCATAGGAAAAATTAGTTGAGAGTGGTTTTAGGTGTAATATAATCAAATTGCATTTTACCATTGTGCATGTGGCAATTTCCACAGATAAGCGCATACGACTGGGTTGGGTCCTCCCCCACAAGCAAGGCAGCAAGTCGGGCAATCCATCCTCCGTCGTTCGAGGTCAAACCTGCTTGAGGGTGATGCTCGACAACAAACTGATGCTGTGCAGACAAGTCGGCCACCTCAAACCCAGCAGGATCAATCTTTCCTCCTTCAGGGTGACTCACAGGCCCGCTTTCTATGCTACTAGTTTTCTTGTGCGGCTGTTTTCTATGTCTCAAACCAGCAGTGTTGGATGCCAGTTCAACATCATTGCTCTTTCCAGTAAGGGCACTGGGGTTGGCATCGTCCTCCACATATACCTTGAGACCAGAATCTGCACCCAACTTTGATGCCAACACCGTGGCTGCAGCTGCTTTGGCTGCTGGATCCGGGTCGTACCTCTGCACTGAAGATTTCACGTAAGAGACTAATAAAATTTTAGGGCAATACAACCATAGTTAAGAGAACAGGCCTGTCGGACCAGATGGAAAAACCGGTCTGGTTCTATTGGAAAAACCGGTTGCTCAAGAACCGGTCTTTGACAGATCGAATCAGTCAAAAATCGGCCAGACGTACCAGATCCTTTTTTTTTTATCTTTGATAAACTTAATATTAATATTTTTCATATATTTTTAAGATAAATAAAATACATATTTAATATGTAAAATAATGTATAAATTACTATATCAATTAGTTTGGGCATTTGGATGTTTCAAAAAATCAAAATATTTAATAAATGTTTTTCTATAAAAAATTTATTATTAAACTTACTATATATTTAAAAATATTAATGAATCAAATACCGGGTTCGGTCGGACCCGTGAACCATTGAACCACTAGTTTGACCACTCCGATTCTTAGAACCTTGAATACAACCAAGGTTCTCAAAACCGGATTGCTTGATTGGTTCGATGATCCACTTCCAACCACAGCTGGACCAATATTTATTTTATTAATATTTTTAAACATATATAATGTTTTTTTTATAAGGGTAAGACCTGCGTATAACTGACCCCCCAGACCCCCCAGTCTGTTGGGAATATACTGGGTATGTTGATGTTGATGTTGATGTTGAAACATATATAATTTTTTTTTAATAATAAAAATTATACATAAAAACTATGTTAATTAAATATTTAGTCAATTTAAAACATTCAAATGCTTAAACTAACTAATAATAATTTATATATACTCACTATATTTAAATATGTATTTTTTTTATTTATATTAACAATATTTTAAATATATTACATATATTAAAATTTATCTAGAATAAAAAAAAAAGACCAATTCTGACCGGTTTGCTGGCAATCGGTTCATTCTAGCAAACCGGACTGGTCAATTGACTGGTCCGACCGGCCGGTTCTGTCCGGTTTTGAGAACCATGGATACAAGAGACCCGAGGTTTAGTACTAACGCATTGCGGTGCTTCAGTTTGGATAATTACAATAACGCACTTGATGATGTTGCGGTTGCTTGAATTTTTTAAATTTTCACTAAATTAAAAACAAGTAGAACAAAATAAACCAAATAAGAAAATCATTCAACTAGCACTGTTAGTTCCGACACTTGGAGGCAGAGAACAAGTAGCAGAATCACAGAGAATTTTATCTAGGCTAATAATCTAGAAGCTAAAGTCTTTACCTGTATTAACTGTTGAGTGATGTAGTAATTTGTCTTCTCTTTCAATTCGTCAATTTTGGCTTGCCTCTCTGCCCGAAGCTTTTCCAAAATCTTGTGGTCCTTCCTGTCACCTGTAAGTTGATATTCCAAATATGTATAGCTGTCAACAGAGGCATCTAATCAAGATCCCGCTCAAACCATTTTCAATAATAGCTCTAATATACTTATCTGCTACAAATGAATCAAATGCAGAGCAAAAGCTACATAAAATGATTATACTTCAATTTATCAATGAAAAACAATTTAGAACGAAAGGAAATTTAAATACCATAATCAAGTGGCAAATTAGTATTCAGATATTGCGAAGAAAACTATAACATTGTAACCAGTGATATGAGGAAAGAAAAACATCACAATGCAATCAGCCTACCCTCTCCACCTTCCTCCATTTTCTCATATAATAAACCAACTACTTTATTAAACTCCAAGGATAATAATATTTAGGGATTATGCAAAGGACTACCTACTGTAAAGCAAAACCATAGTTTTTACACAATTCCAAACTCATTATGAAGAACCAAATATCTAAGATATACTATTAAACATAAACCATACAACTTCAGGTAAACTTCACCAAAGTTCTAGTGAAAATTAATGAATCAAGAAACTCCATCTCTCATGAGTTACTTTGAGTACTCCTTTGCACAGTTATTCTAAAATTATGCATGACTTCAGAAGAACTAATGTGTTAAGAGTCAACAAAATGCCAAAAGGGTTCAACACATGTAAAATTGAATGACATTCCCAGAGTTAGGTTTGTCTCATAACTCTGGACATCAATACAGTCCAAAATCCATCTGAGCAACCTATAAATGGGCACATCGAAAGAAGAAAAAAGAAACAAAACCAGGATTTACATGTTCCAGTTACTTTTCTTCCGGCCACACTTATCGAGGTAATGAAACATGATCTCAGTAGAAAAGGTCAGCCTTGTATTAAGTACAAAATTATCTACCAAACTAGTACGCACCCCCGTGCGATGCAAGGGACAGAGATATTAAATTAGTTATTTTCACAGGCTTTGTCAGACAAAGTCTAAAAAGCATTAGAGTTATAATCTATTTTCTACCTCTTTTAATCAGGTTAAGTCTAAAAAACAATAGGGTTATAATCTATTTTCCACCTCTTTTGAATAGTGTTGTTTTTTTTTTTGTATTCGGAACATTAAATATGAGCACGTTAGGGCTAACTTGTAAAATAATTAATATATTATCTCACTAACATATTTGTACTAATATCAATTTGATTTCATATATAATTTATTCTTTGATATAACAAAAAATAACATTTTTACTTATTCTTGTTCACTATATAATACTTAATTATTATTTTATTATAAACTTTGTTGTCATATAATGTCATTATTATTTATAAAAATTATAAAAGTTGTACCTCTTCTTTTTTCTTTTTATTTTTTGTAATAAAAAATATTTAACGTACATTAGTATTATTTATTTATGTAATCAATTTATGTAAATAAATTTAAAATTAATTAGTGTATAAATATTTTACAAAATATATACGCGTGTTTGTTTACAATTTAATACTAATTAAAAAACTTTGATTTAGAAAATGCCAAAACTCAATCCCTTCTATGATCAAGATTTTTCTAATTCGCATTTTAAGGATTTATGGTTTATCTAGCATACTCTGAATGAAAATATATTTTAAAGGAATTTCATTATAGAAATAAATCAAAATAAAAAAATAAAAAAATAATCATGGTTGCCAATAATATAGAAATAAATTCTAAAGAACAGTTAATATATTTCAGTTTTAATTTTTGACCATTAGTAAACTATTTAATGTAATTGGTCATTATCTCTTAAATGGTAAATTATATTAATTTGAAGAATAATTTATTTTTTATATATACAAAGTAAAGCTTAAGGGAAAAAAATATTGGCAAAGATTAATTTACCAACTTGATTTTGCCTGATTAATTGCAAGAAAAAATTCTACCTCTGTTACGATTTTCTATAAATTTTATTTTGGATAAAAAGTGAATAGTTTTTAAAAGAAATAATATTATGGTTAGAACTTAAAATATGTTGTTTGACCAAAATATTATCAATATGAATCACATAAAGTCTATCTTGTAATTTATTATAATACATATCAATGAAATTATTGCATATATTAACAAAATCATTTAAGGAAACAATATTTTTTATCATTGATCTTATTTGAAAATGTTTATGCAATTAATGTATATATTTAAAAAGTTTCCAAAAAAGGTATACATTAAAGGATCCCTAATTTTCTTACTACTATTTTTAATAAATGGTTATTCTATAGATATAAGAAGCCCCAACTTACACTATAAAGACACAAATCTTTCAATAAGAATGGGATATGCTGAAATCTTTTCCGCTCATAAATAAGTCACTTAACCATTAATGTGGGAGCTTCTGAACTACAGAAGAAAGTGCAAACAACGATGTCAGTCTGTAACTCTCAATCCAAAACAAAATTTCTTATGACAAGCAAATATTTAGCAGCTACCGGAGGTCAAAGCAAATATTCTCGCCACAGAACTTAAGTTCTTTCTAGGGCTCAAATTTAAGGCCTTCTAGAGAACAAAACTTTGTACCGAAGACTTTCTCAGAAAGAAATTGAATATCTAGAGATAAAAAAATAAAAATAAAAACTATGTAACTCTCTCAGAAAGCAATTGAACATTTAGAGATAAAAATGAATAATAAAACTATGTCACAGATTTAATTTTCTATCAATAACTGCCACTGTAACAAAGTAAAGCAATAAAATAAAACCCCATAATGACCCTTATCATATTTCACATTGCAGAACCACTCAAATTTTGGATAGCGAGCTTCACATATAAGTAAGCATTAAGTAGTTTTTGTCAGAGAAATTTAGGAAAAAATCAGGACAATATCATAAAATCAATCAAGAACATATACATCATCTGTATCCAAAGAGGAAAAAAAAGTTGAGTTTTATAAAGAATTTATACAAAGAGTACTGAGACACTTACGCATCCTTGAGAAGCTTCTTAGTGTTGAATAAGTAATGAAAGACAATGCTGGTAGCAAAAACATAGGTAAGACTCGCAAAGCTCTCATTTGCCAGTTCAAGTTTAAAGATCTCGTGGTCATAACAGCATAACCCACTGCTACAACCTAGACGGGAGTAAAAGAACAGATTCTTAGCCACATGGGTTAGGGAACTAAAAAACACACCACTAAGACCAGTGAAATTCAATACTATTCTCTCAAAAATATAATGGAAGTATTTACCTCAATAAGAACAGAAATTAGAATAAAGTGCCTTGTCATCCTCCGGCAACGATGAGAACGCTTAGTGATTCTGGCAAGAACAGATGCCTCTTCCTTAGATATATGTTCCAATCTCTTCTGGAAATCATCCCTATGTACTCTAAATAGTGCATCCCATATCCTTGATAGAATGCTTTTTTTCTTCTTTGTCTTCTTAGTCTCAGTATCTGCCGATGTGACAAATTCTGTGTCATCGTTCGTAGGTTCTGAAGCCATTTTCTGCAAGTTTAATGCCAGGTTAGAACACCATCTTCATATCATTTTAAGTTAGCAAAGTGAAAACGCCAAAAACATTTTCAATGTGATTTCAACATCATTTCTTGAAGATTTTACAGCAGTCTATACACAGCACTTCCCTGCTAGTTTTCAGATCAAAGAAATCTAACACTGTTTCGATGTAACAACAGTAATACAATCGTTCAGGTTGGTGCTCGGCAAGACATATCTTGCCAAACAAAAGCCTCAAATCTTATATACACGACGGTACAACAGTTCAGATTGGTGCTCGGCCAGACACATCTTGTCAAACAAAAGATCAAATTACGAATTAATAAAAGCCCAAACCCAATCTCAAATATGTTTGTCAAATATAATCACGGTTTTGAGTAATTATGCTAGCTTCAGTACTATAGAAAGAGATTGGAGCAGATCTCATATCTGATTTGGCACACCTGATAATTGAAGCAATGGCCTAAAAAGAGATCGGTGCTGCTGCGGGGGTGATGGTGGCGCGAAGCGAAGCGGAGTCGATGGCCGGGTGGAGGCAACGACAGCAGCTTAATCGGTTCCAGAATAAATTTACTCGCTTCGATTGAAACAAAAGTATATTCTATTTTATTTTTTATTTTTTTTCTACTATTTCCCTGTATAAGACGTAGAATCTCGTGAGCTTTATTTATTAGGGATAGTAAAGGGGTTAATTATTTAAAATAGATAGTGAAAATGTTATTTGTCCAAATGATCCAACCATTAAGTAAAGAAAAATAAATATTTGAAAAACCTGAAATACCCTTATATTTAAAAAAAAAAAAAAAAAAAAA
>CACSLK010019758.1:8664710-8679335 GCA_902706635.1 Striga hermonthica
TTGCGTCAAACTCGTCGGTTTTAGTCACCCCACCGTCGCTTTAACTTTTTGAGGGACCACTTCACGCCCTCGTAAGATATAAAATGGCTCAGTTACTCCATAAACTCCTGAACAAAAGATCACTTAGATGGCTTAATATGGAAAGAATTCTTAGCCAAAATTTCCAAGACAACCCGCAAGTACTATAGGTGCTCCACCGAATATTTCTAGTAGACTAGAATGTCATCAAAGAACACCAATACAAATTTGCGCAAGTACTCCTGAAAAATTCAATTCATGGATAATTGGAAGCTAGAAAGTGCATTAATCAATCCAAAGGGCATCACTAAATACTTTGTTCCCTTAATGTGTGCGAAAAGCCGTTTTCAAGACGTCTGCCTCCGCAACTCGAACTTGATGATAACCGACCCTAAAATGAAACATAGAAAAATACCGAGACCGTCCTAACTCTTCCAGCATGTCGTGTATGCTTAGTATTGGAAGCAATCCTTGACAGTTGCAACTATCAAGGCCCGGTAATCCGTACAAAATTGCCAAATACTATCTTTTTTCGTTGCGTGTATCACCGACGGTTGAGAACGGACTCGTGCTATGTTGAATCATGCCGGACTCAAGAACTAGCCAACTTACTTCTCAATTTCAGACTTTTAGAATTGTGCATAACGGTAAGGATACACATGCTCAACCTTGGTCTCGTCAATGAGCTGAATGTGATGATCGTACGCCCGCCTTAGCGGTAACCCTTTCGGCTCAGGCACCTCTTCAACTTATCTAATAGCTCATGAACCTCACATTTATGCGGTGATGACCCTCCAAAATCTTTCACACCACCCTCTACCATAAACCCAAGCACTTGGTTATCTCCTCTCCATAATTGTTCAATATTTCTCAACCCGGTTCCTTGACACTGTCGTCGGCGTCCACTTTAAAATAACCTAGTGATTTTACGAGTTAAATTCCATGGTTCCCACCTTATATCTAATGGGTCTTCTCCTAGATCTGGAGTAAATCGGTGGTTGTGAGCTCCGATCTGTTCGAACTGCCTTTGAATTGCCTCTAGATCGCCGCAACCACCTGCAAGAACTCAACACCGAAAGTGTTTCTACTGAAGAGCCTCCGACGCTCAAGTCAGCATGAGAGTGATGAGGTGATCTCTGCTTAGTAGGAGCAGTAGCTGAGAAAAATGAATAGAGAGAGTGAAAGTTAGGGTTTCAGGTTACCTCACCTCTCTTTTATATGAGTAAATACCTAGTTGAGATACCCAAAATGCCCAGGTCGACTTACGTGAAGTGTCCAAAATACCCTGGTCGGTTTGCAATCCATCCACCTCTTAGTCAACATCCAAATTCCTTCTTATCCCACGTAGATTCACCCTTGCTCAAAGGTTTTCTTATGCTATGCTGAAAGTGTTTATGAGTCTTCGGAGATCCTGAAGTACAAAGAGTCGACTTTATGCGACGTCGAGTCAACTTAGTACATATGCAGGCACTTAGAGAGTACACTATGTCCACTCATCTTTTTTGATGTAGTTGACTTCCGAAGTCGACTTATGGGAGTCGTCTTGGAACTGTCAGCTCACTGAAGGAGGAAAGCAATATATGAGAGAAGTCGTCCTTATAGAAGTCGACTCGGAGTTAATTTACGGCTATCGACTAGCAGATTTGATATCCAGTTGAGTGGTAAATACTTGAACCGACATTCTATATAATGGCTATATCATCTAGTCCTCCCCAAAATTATTCTAAGCGATTCTGAGCTTAAGAGTAAATTTGTCAGTTGGTTGATCCAATCATTTTTCTTTGGATGACGTTCGCTAAGTAGTCATTGCTTGATGTTGAGTTTAAATATTTCTCATCGTATAACCCTGGGTTATCGTTTCAGCCTTGTTTCTCATCCTCTCATCTTTGTTCAGTCATCTTGACGGCTACCTTGTCGATTTCTCGAGTTTGAAAGTTCTCAGGTCTGTCCATCATATTTAGCGCCTTTTTGGATTTCGAATTTCAAAATTTCAAATTTCAAAACCCGAATAATGATAGGCGCCGCTTCAAAATCCGTCTTCTCGTATTCTGTGCTTCATTCCCATCTGTTGGATCTTACTTTAATCCTAGGGTTGGGGTTTCGGGATCCATGCTATAAGTATCCCCTTCCTCTTCTTTCCATCACTTTTCCACCTTCAAAATTCTCTTAACTCCTTCTTCTCAGGCAACCGCGATACTTGCATTCACCGACGTTCGTAACCTCCGGTGACTTTTTCAGATTTTGCTCAGAGCTCTCATCAAGACATCATGTGTAAGTTTCCTTGCCTCTTTATTTTTGTAAAATCTTTCTCTTTTTCTTTTTTTTCGTCTTTATGGGTTTTGGATTTGCAGTCCATAAGTGTTCTTTGCATTTTCTGGAATTTTCCGAATAATTTCTGGTGGTTTTCATTGTTAGATCTTCAACGCGTGTGTTGCGTGTTTATCTAGGTGTTTGTTCGCCAGTCGACTTAGTATGCGAAGTCGTCTTTATACCTTTTCACGGGTCGACTCATGTCGACTTGGCGACCATTAAATCAATTCAAAATAGGGGCCCTTACAGCTTTCTTAGTTTCCCTTTACCTTTTTGTCGAGTCGAGTCGAATTAGGGACTTCTCATGCATCCATCTCAATTCTCATAGTTTTATTGTTCCTTCTGGGGTTGGCTCGTGGCTGCAGTTGTCCTTATGTCGATGCATCTACTCACTCTGCATCATAAGTGTTTAGTTTGTGCTTCATGTGCTGATCACCGTTTTCTTTTCTTTTTTCTACTAGATTCCGACATCGACTCTGTTTATGGTTCCTTCGGCCGTCAGATTTATGAGTGCTCAAGTTCTGATTCTGTAGAAATAACTGGTGTCGGGCTGGTGGCTGAGCTGAACTCTCCACCTTCTACTGCCTCGTCCTGTGGGATCAACTGGGACGAGTATAACCAAGCGCTGTTATCGGGCGCTTTGATGGATAATCCTGAGGCTTCCTCTCGTGCTCCAGAGTCTCCTCGACTTAATCTTATCCCTCGAGGTACTCCCCTTAGGCTTCTAGACATTCTTGTATATAGAACAAGTCATGTATATTCTCCAATAATTACTCCCTTAGGCGAGCCTCGAAGTGTTGTAACATTAGCCTGTCCTTTAGCAAAGTTAGCTGTTTTTAATCCTTTTTTATGCCCCTGTAGCCAAAATCGATGGCTTCAGGGCATACAGTGGACTCCCTTCCGACTGGGAATTGATTGCTCTTAAACCCAGTGACGACTTCAACTATCCTCCTCCTGGTTGCTATAATTTTTTTGTCGACCAGATCATCTTTGGCTTGTATTTTCCTATCCAGCATGAGCTGCTCTCGCTATGTAATTTATACGATATACCCATAAATCAATTTACCCCCAACTCAATACGAATAATGGTGGCCTTCATAGTCGTCTCTTGAATAATATTAGGTAGCTTTGTACCCGAGTTTTTTTCTATATTGTTATGGGTATAGGTTTACCAAAGACGCCCACTGTCTAGGCCGTTGTTTGGGAGTATCTTTCCTCGATGATCTTTCTTCCAATGTTACTGAGTGGAAGTCGAAGTACTTCATTCGACCTGCTCTTGGCCAGTATCCTTTCACTAACGTTTGGATTACTAGAAAAGTGAAACAACGCAAACGCCCTCGATCCGGCGCAGTTTGTGGTTACATTAAAAGATCAGAATAAGCACGTGTGGAGTGCCCGTCGACTGTTTAAAGGGCTCTCTTCTTAATCATGTAGGCATTTGTATTGACAAAAAAGCTCCTCGTGTCGATGATCCTCGTAATTTTCTTCCATACTTCTTTTGGTTTGCTTGATTCGTAGTCAGTCGTCTGGGTGTTATTTTACTTTTTTGTCGCAACCATTAGTACTATGATCGCTCTTTTACTGATTACTTCCACTACATGTTACAGTCAAGGCCTTAGCCTGTTTTGAAACCAAAAAAGCAAGGCGGACGACAAGCCCGCCACTCGTCCTACCTCCTCGAAGAAACCCAATGGTGGCTCGGGTTCTGGTCCAAAAGACGCGGAAGTCGAGATGACTGCCGCTAAAAAGTCTAAAGTGGTGATTCCCTCGACTGCTAAGTCGAGTAAACTATCGGGCTTCAACTCCCGTAAACGAGCCCAGGATCAACTGGACGTGGTCCTGTTGCCCGGATCTCTGAAACGCATAAAGCGTAAGGAGCCGATGGTCGAGAAGGATGCGGGGCAGTCGTCCCCCGTGAAGGTGCACCCTGTAACCCTTGAGCAGCCGTCGCGTCTTTATGACAACCCCGATCCTCTCCAAATTCTCGAGTACCTCCACTCGACTCTCCCTAATGACGACAGGCTAGGACCGACAACAACCCTTATTATCGGGCCCATTACACTGCTCGACTCATTTCCAGGGTGAGTTATGCTCGTGTGCTTATTTATTTATTTCTTTCTAACTTGAGTCTTATTTTAACCTTCTCATCATTTATGCAGCTCCTCGCATGCATACTTCCCTCGATGATCGAGGAGGCCACTTCTCCCCATACCAATGTCAAAATTCTTGGGGAGAAGTACATGGCTAAGTGTAAAGAGCTCGAGGAAAAGAAAGAGAGCTCAAGGCCGCCAACGCCATTATTGCTAAGCCGCGGGGCGAGAAGGAGACGACTTCGAGGAGGGCTGAGAAGCTGAAGGCCGACTTGGCAAAGGCTGCTGACGAGGCCCTGATCGAGAGAGAGGCTGGACTCCTCAAGGGCCGTAAGGCCTTCCTGAAGTCGCCCATGGGCTCTGTCTTCTTCGAGACCTATCGTCAAGAGGTCGTCCAAGCCTTCTGCAATTCTCCAGCTTTTGTCGACATGTTCTGCCCGGTCACCCTTCAATATTTTGATTTCACTTTCGATGCATGGGAGAACTTCCTCTCCCAGCGGAGTTGATTTCACTTCTGCAATTCTCTAGGAAGAACTTCCTCTCCCAGCGGGGTATCAGGTGACGCGTTGCTTCCCGATGATTATCCATGGTCGAGACTCGAGGCTCGGGCCATTCACAAGGCTGGCTTGAGTGCTCAACTCGAGGTTCCCCCCACCTCCTTGGTCGGTCCGACCGAATTAGTCGGGCCAAGTGGAGATAACCATGAGGAGCCGGTCGACGAGAAAGTGGAAGTCGAGGGGCAGGGCACGAACCCGATTGCTGAGAACAGGCCGCAGGGACCGCGCCGATTAATGACGGGGATGAGAGTGCTGTCGAGAAGTCGAATGCCGACTCTTAAGTTATTTCTATCTATGCTTTGACAGATGTTGGTTTGCTTGTTAGCTTTTTCTTTTTGTTTTTTTTGTTTTTGGATTGTAATGGTCGTCGGGCCAGTTGGTTTTTCTATCGTCTTCGACCTATTATTATGTTTTGTAAAGGTGGAGACGACTCGTTTTGTAAGTGCCACCCTTATCAATATATGTGGTTGATTCTTCTCGTGTTGTTTTCGACTCATCATGCTTGCTTATGTTGATTTTCGTATCTAAATTCGATGTTGATCTTTGCCAGTGGATATGCCATTATGTTTTTTAATCTTCCAAGTATTTTGTATCGTCTTATCATACCTTCTCCCAACCCAGATTGCGAGCTGGTCGAAGTCGAGCAACGATTTTAGCAGCTTTGTAGCTGATAAACGTAAGTTTTTTCAACTCGTCTTCTCCCAACCCGGCTTGCGAGCTGTTCAAAGTCGAGCAACGATTTAAGCAGCTTCGTACCTGATAAACGTAAGTTTTTTCAACTCGTCTTCTCCCAACCCGGCTTGCGAGCTGGTCAAAGTCAAGCAACGATTTTAGCAGCTTTGTAGCTGATAAATGTAAGTTTTTTAAACTCATCTTCTCCCAACCCGGATTGCAAGCTGGTCGAAGTCGAGCAACGATTTCAGCAGCTTCGTAGCTGAAACACAAGTTTTTTCAACTCGTCTTCTCCCAACCCGACTTGCGCGCTAGTCGAAGTCGAGCAACGATTTTAGCAGCTTCGTAGTTGATTAAACGATTTCGTAGTCGTAGGATTCGTAGCCTTATCGAGATTCTACTCAAAAGATACAACTTCGTAGTTGTGTTAGCCGACTTTGTAGTCATAGGTTTCGTTATCTTATCGAGATTCTACTCGAAAGATATAACTTCGTAGTTGTGTTAGTCGACTTCGTAGTCGTAGGCTTCGTAGCCTTATCGAGATTCTACTCGAAAGATACAACTTCATAGTTGTTCATAAGTCGAATTCGTAGTCGTGAGCTTCGTAGTGCATTCGAGATTCCACTCGAGGGATACAACTTCATAGTTGCGTTGTTGTGTTAATCGGCTTCGTAGCCGTTTTGAAAAATTTGATTTCACACAAGATTCTACTTAGGTGGTAGACGAATGTAAAACATGTAAGACAAATATTGATCAAAACATCTCATTTCATTATTGAAGTCGAATCAGAAATTGTTCAGTACAAAAAGGTAGCTTCAAATAGTTTAAGCGTAAAAACATTTAGGATGGACCACGTTCCAGGATCGTGGTAGTTGTCACCCCTCGACATCCTCGAGCTCGTATGCACCTCTCTCGAGTACTTTTGTGATGGTGTAGGGCCCTTCCCAGTTTGCTTCGAGCTTTCCAATGTGCTTGAGTGCGTCTGCTCGTTTGAGGATGAGATCCCCTACTTAGAAGCGTCTTGCCCATACCTTTTTATCAAATGTTGCTCGCATCTTTTGCTTGTAATCGACCGATCGTATCCAAGCTTCCTCTCGCCCTTCTTCAATCAAGTTGAGGCTTCCTCGATCATCTTTTCATTTTTCTTTTTCCCAAAATATGTCGACCTGTGAGAGCTTAGTGCGATTTCCACTAGCAAGAGTGCGTCCATCCCATATACCATGCTAAATGGTGATTGGCCTGTTGAACTTCTCGTGGTCGTCCTATAAGCTCATAGGACAACTGTCAACTCGTCAATCCAGTCTCCCGACGCCTTTTCCAATCGCTTCTTCAACCCTTGGAGGATAGTTTTGTTTGTTACCTCGACCTATCCGTTTGCTTGAGGATGCGCAACTGAGGCAAATCTTTGCTTGATACCCATGTCGAGACACAATGCTTGGATCCGCTTTCTCTGGAAATGAGTTCCATTATCCGAGATCAACACTTTGGGATTCCAAATCGACAGCAGATGTTATTAAACAGGAATTGTATCATCTTGTCCTCAGTGATTTTCGCCAAGGGTTCTGCCTCGACCCACTTGCTGAAATAGTCGACTGCAACTACGAAGAACTTTCTCTGACCTGTTCCCATAGACAACGAACCTACCAAATCGATTCCCCCATTGAGCAAAGAGGATTGGGCAGTTGATTGTCGTTATTGCTTCAGCTGGAATGTGAGTGATTTTCCCGTGTCGCTGACACTTCTCGCATTTCTGCACAAGTTTTTCCGCCATCACTCGCAGCTTTGGCCAACAGTAGCCTGCTCGCATATCCTTTCTTGCTAATGCTCGAGACCCTGCGTGTGCTCCGCAACATCCTTCATGAATTTCTTTAGAACATAATCTCTTTCTTCTTTAGAAACACATCTCAAGTGGGGCCCAACAAATGACCTTTTGTAGAGGACCTCGTCGATTTCAAAATACTTAGTCAGATATTGGGCCACCTTTTTTGCATGTTACTTGTCTCCCATGGGCACTTGCCCTTGCAAGAGTTCTTTAATCGTCTTTCTCCAGTCCTCTTTCTCCTCGACTTCCATTACTTCGCCCAAAACACTCCCTTCTAGGTGCATGGTTGTGATGCGATTTC
Organism: Striga hermonthica; assembly: GCA_902706635.1. Taxonomy (NCBI): domain Eukaryota; kingdom Viridiplantae; phylum Streptophyta; class Magnoliopsida; order Lamiales; family Orobanchaceae; genus Striga; species Striga hermonthica. The sequence continues at coordinate 8,672,481 of CACSLK010019758.1, forward strand.
TTCCTTCTTTCGAGCTCGCAATTCTTGCCAGTCACTCGACTCGTTTGTTTTTCTCTCGTGGGACTTGTGTTAATTCAAACTTACCTAATCCTTGCACGAGGCTTTGAATCTCCTCGACATACTTCATCATTCGATCCTCCTTTATCTCGCAGTTTCCCAACACTTGTCCTACGACGAAGTGTGAATCAGAGTGCGCCATGATCTCAGTTGCTCCACCACCTATTGCGAGTTCTTCCTTCTTTCGAGCTTGCAATTCTTGCCAGTCACTCGACTCGTTTGTTTTTCTCTCGCGGGACTTGTGTTAATTCAAACTTACCTAATCCTTGCACGAGGCTTTGAATCTCCTCGACATACTTCATCATTCGATCCTCCTTTATCTCGCAGTTTCCCAGCACTTGTCCTACGACGAGGTGTGAATCAGAGTGCGCCATGATCTCAGTTGCTCCACCACCTATTGCGAGTTGAATTCCTTTAATAAGTGCCTCATACTCCGCTTCATTGTTTTAGGCTTTGAACCCCATTCTGATGGCAAAGTCTAGTTGCCTGCCTTCTGGAGATACGAGGACGATTCCCAGACCACATCCTTTGGCCGCAGAGGACCCATCAACATGCATCACCCACTTCTTTTCTTACCCCTTAGTACATTCTTGGATGAAATCGGCCAGTGCTTGGGCTTTGATCGCTCGTCTAGGCTCATATTGGTATATTCACTTAGCTCTACTGCTCATTTAGCAAGTCGTCCAGAAACCGTTGGTCGTCCCAATGTTTCTACGAGTTGAAAATTCGTCCTTACCACCACCATATGAATCAGAAAATATGGCCTCAGCTTCCTAGCCGTTATGACCAGAGTTAGAGCGACTTTCTCGACTTCAGAATATCTCGTCTCAGCTCCTTGGAGTACTCGACTTGTATAATAGATTGGTTGTTGGGAAACCCCATCCTCCCGAAGTAGCACTGAGCTCAATGATACCATCCCGATTGAGATATAAAGCACCAACTCGTCATTGGGCTCAGGTTTTGTCAACAATGGAAATTCACTTAAGAACTCCTTTAGTTTTTTGAATGCCACCTGAGCTTCCTCGCTCCATACGAAAGTTGACTTCTTCTTGAGTTGTCTGAAGAATGGGAAAATTTTCTCAGCGGCTCGAGCAATGAACCTGCTTAGTCCAGCAATTCGACCCGTCAGGACTTGCACTTCACGGATATTCCTCGGCGGGGCCATGTCGAGTATAGCTTTCACCTTCTCCTTGTTTACTTCAATCCCTCTCTCAGTTACAACGTATCCAAGAAATCGTCCTGCCCTCACTCCAAAGGCACATTTACTTGGATTCAACTTCATTTCAAATGTTCTGAGCGTTGTGAATGTTTCTTTAAGTCGTCGGTATGTGAAGTCGAGGACCTGCTTTTCACCAGGATATCGTCCACGTACACCTCCATATTATGCCCGATCTGTGGTTTGAGCATTCGATCCATCAACCTTTGGTAAGTCGCCCCTGTATTTTTTAGTCCGAACGACATGACGATATAACAATATTGTCCTTTTGCTCGTCATGAACTCACTTTACTTTGATCCTCTGGGGACAAGGGGATTTGGTGGTACCCTTAGGATGCGTCCATCATGCTCAAAAACTCACAACCAGCTGTGGAGTCGACCAGCTAGTCAATTCTTGGCAATGGATAGTGATGCTTTGGGCACGCCAAGTTCAAGTCTCAAAAGTCAATGCACATGTGCCATTTGTTCAATGCCTTCCTCACCATCACTGTGTTAGATATCCATTCTGGGAACTGAATTTTGTGCCCCACTCGCAGCAACTTATCCACCTCGACTTCAATTGTCTTGTCGATCTCCGCTCCGTGGTGTCTAAGTCGTTGTTTCACCAGCTTCTTGAGGGGTTCGACATTGAGTTTATGCTCTATGATCTCGGGGTCAATCCCCGTCAGCTCCTCAGGGGTAAAGGCACCTTGAACTCTTTCAGCAATGCGACAAGCTGATTTCACAACTCGTCCTCCAAATCTTTCCCGACCTTAATGGTCTGATTCTTTATCTCTCCAATTTTTATCTCCATCAATTCTCCACGTGGTTCGAGATCACTCCCTCTTGGCCTTTTCTCACTCAACATTGGTTTCTTTCCTTCTTTGATCTCGGCTCGTTGGTTGGTTTTCACTGCTATTTGGTAGCAAGTTCCCGACAGCTTCTAGTCCCCTCGAGCTTTTCGTACTTGGTCTTCGACGGGGAACTTAAATTTTATGTGGTAGGTCGACACCACGGCTTGGAAAACATTGAGTGTCGGCCTCCCCAGAATCACATTGTAAGCCGATTCGACATCTACCACCACCAATCTCAACAACTTCACCTTTCTCAAGTCGCCCTCCCCCAGGACGACTGCGAGAATGGTTTCTCCTAGGGGTGCGACTTCCGAACCATTGAACCCAAAGAGCGATGTATGCTGAGGTGTGAGTTCAATATCAAGATCCATCCTTTTGAGGAAATCTTAAAAGATCACGTTCACCGAACTCCCGGTGTCGACAAATACTCTTTGCACTTCATAGCCCGACACTTGGGCGGTTATCATCAGGGCAACATTGTGAGGTCTCTCGACCTCACCCACATCTGCTGGTCCAAAATTCATCACTGGGCCATTCTCGTTGACCTACTGTACCTCGACCTTCGCATGCCGCCCTCGAGCGTACGCCTTCCTTGCTCGATTTGAGTCTCCGTCAGGTGGCACACCAAATATCATGTGAATTACTCCCCTTTTTTGAGGGAGCTCCTCCTTCTTAGGTGATCTCGTCTTCTTGCAATGGTTCTTGCTTCGCTTCCATCTTTTACTCGACCTTTCACGATCCTTGTATATAAATTTCTTCAGGTGCCCAGCTTTGATCAGTCTCTCGATCTCGTATTTGAGGTGTCTGCAGTCGTTAGTGTTGTGCCCGTAATCTTTGTGAAATCGACAATACATGTGACTCTTGGGCTTAGTCGGTCCATCCTTCCTCGTCTTGGGTCACCTCACGACATTGTCATGGATCTCCTTTTCTATTACCTTCAGTATTCTCTCTTGAGGGGCCGACAAGGGGGTGTATTGAGTCGGCCTCCATCCCCTAGACCGTTCCTCTCTCTCTGCTCGCAGAGATCCTCCCTTTCTCCAGACGGGTTAGCCTTTTTGTCTTTCTTCTTGTCTCGAGGTTCAATTTTCGTCTTTGCAGCCTGCAAGAGGTCGGCTTCTGCTTCATTCATGTACTTTTCACACCTTCCCAAGACTTCATCAAACGTCCTACCAGGTTGCTTTGCCAAAGAGTTTCTGCACAACCCTGGTAGTAGTCCCCAAGTCAGTCCTCCAGAGTAAGGTACGACTTTTCTTGAGCTTTGACACTCGCAAACTAGTTGAGGAAGCTTGAGTTGAATCCGTCAAAGTCTTTGACGGCTCCTGGGGGCAATTGGTGGAACCAGTCTTACGCAGGTCCTCATAGCATTGTTAAGAATGCCCGACAATGGACAAGATCGCTATAACAATGCAACACAACCATATTCTCGAAACTCCTCAAATGTCGAGACGGGTCAGTCGACCTGTCATACCAGATACTTAGCTCTCTGAACCCTTGTGGCAAATCGACATCCAAAATGTGTTGGGTGTCCTCTCGAGCTCCCTGTATTTCTCCCCTCCACTCGAGCCTGCAAATCGCGCACTTGAGCCATCAATTGCTCTAGCATATCGTTCCTCGCCTGTGGATTGATCGTTCTGACTGAGGACACTTCCTTGTTTGCTCTCCGACTTTGTCGTTCATTTGACTGGGCTTGTTGTTCTCGCTCGACATGAGGTTGCTCGATCTTCTGCAGTTGCTCCACCCTGGGTTGCTCGACCCTGGGTTGCTCGACCCTGGGCTGCTCGACTTGGGGTTGTTTAAGTTGGGCCGCCACCGCTTCTGCTATCATTCTCTGCATTTCACTTCGTGTGTCCGCCAAACGGTGGAAAACCGAACATTGGAAGTGTCGGTTTGGGGTTGGGAATCGACAGGGGCCGCTTGTTTTCTTATGCTCCTCTAAAGTCCTCGTTCAAGTTCCTCTGCAAGCTTTCTTTCTCTGTCATCTCCGAACAGATCAAAACCAGGTGCAAAGCTCTTGTTTTCCTTAAGTACTCTCCACATATGGCGCTAAATGATGGGTCTCCTCCTAGATCTGGAGTAAACCGGTGGTTGTGAGCTCCGATCTATTTGAACCCCCTTTGGATCTCCTCTAGATCGGCGCAAGCACCTGCAAGAACTCAACACCGCAAGTGTTTCTGGTGAAGAGCCACTGACGCTCAAGTCAGTATGAGAGTGATGAGGTGAGCTCTGCTCAGTAGGAGCAACAGCTGAGAGCAATGAATAAAGAGAGTGAAAGTTAGGGCTTCAGGTTACCTCACCTCTCTTTTATAAAAGGAAATACCTAGTTGAGATACACAAAATGCCCCGACCGACTTACGTGAAGCTTCTAATATACCCTGGTCGGTTCGCATTCTATCCACCTCTTAGTCAGCATCTATATTCCTTCTTATCCCACATAGATTCATCCTTGCTCATAGGTTTCCTTATGATATGTTGGAAGTGTTTATGAGTCGTCGGAGATCCTGAAGTACAAAAAGTCAACTTCGTGCGACGTCGAGTCGACTTAGGACATATGCGAGCACTTAGAGACTACACTGCACCTACTCGTGTTTTTGATATAGTGGAGTTTCGAAGTCGACTTATGGGAGTCGTCCTGGAACTGTCAGCTCACTGAATGAGGTAAGCAATATATGAGAGAAGTCGTCTTTATGGAAGTCGACTCACAGAGTCGACTTCCGGCTATCGAATCGCATATTCGATATCCGGTCGAGTGGTCAATACTTGAACTGGTATTCCACATTATGGCTATATCATAATCCATGGTAATTGGACCAAGATCCTTCAATCATTTGAATCCAAGAATCACATCCGGCCCAACCAAAGGTAAGACATAAAGATCGACTTTCACGATCACGTCTTGAAATTTAATCAGTACGCCTCGAAACGACTTCTAACGTCTTAAACGCTTCCATTGGCCACTCTCACATCGAATGGCTCCACATTAGTGGTTGGTAGCTTTAGCTTGTTTGACAACGAAGCATTGATAAAGTTGTTTTAGCTTTAGCTTTAGCTTTAGCTTATTCGTCGTATTGAACCCACGCAGGGCAACCGCATGGTCCTCGACCCCTTAATTTCGGCCATGGCATGAACCGATATCTGTGAATCTTCATTATGTGCTTCAGTTTTAGCCTCTTCATCCCTTGGTTCATCTAGTGAGGGCTCCTCTTTGTGGGAATCGATCAATTCAATCATGAACAGTTGTTTGCACCGATGGCCCGACGTGAATTATTTGTCAGAGTCAAAACATAGCCCTATTCATGTTGTCATTTCACCTCTTTATATAAGAGCCTCCTGACTCAAGGTGGTGAAGGTCTGGGATTTCTCGAAGAAACCCTGTTCACGCCACGATTGACGATGGGCGCGATTAGCGCTATGCAGCACAGCTCGGTGAAGCGTGTGTCTCCGCGCTCCGCCCTTTGCACCCAGACCAGGTGGACATCCCTTATGCGTGTGGCCTCCATTAATGCTCTCATCGTCCGAGGCCTCTCCAAAAGTACCTCGGCAATAAGATTGGGTTTTAATTCCTCTACGAATGCACCAACGTCCATTAATGCTCTCATCGTCCGAGGATATCCCTTATGCGCGTACGCGACTCGTTGTATGCTCGAACTCCTTTTAGCAGTCTCGAAGGCTGCACATTTGCTTCATATATGATTAGGCCTCGTAGTAGTCATGGTAATCTGACGATCCAAACCTCGTGATTAACTTATTTTCTAAATCCCTCCATCGAATCAACTAGTCCCTCTTCTTGTAAATACGTGAGATTCATTGCCACCAAACATCGACCTCCCCATCAAGATAATATACAACATACCTCACCTGCTTATCCTTAGGAACCTTGTTAATATCAGTGTATTGGTTGGCTCGACTCAATCACGCATCTGGGTCTGTCCCGCTGAACGTGGAAAAATTAAGCTTGGGCTTCTTGAACCACTGTTTGTCACAGCGATTGGCGCTCCTCCCAGCGATTAAAGCCCCGAGACTGTTTGTTGAACTCGCTCTCCACGTTGTTGCTATCCATCTTTGAGTCTGTTGAATTTCCCTAGGATGACTTGGATTTGCTTCTTTTCTGTGAATGTCATTCAAACTGTGTGAATTGTGTGGAGGTCGTGCGCTATTTGCTCAAGTCGAGCCATGTTTTAATTCATGGTGTGCTGATTGTCTCCTAAGGACTGCAAATTTCTCCTCCATTGCGTCGAGCCTTTCAGGTTGGTTGTCATGATGATGAATATGACACGTCCAATTTTTTTTTTATGTGAACTGATTTTGGAAAAATGAAGAGGATACACGATCAGCACTCTCAATGAAAGCACCAATGTTGATGATCTTGTATCCAGTGATATGATTTTGCAAGAACAGGTGCACTAAATGCTTTCCGTTCCCAAGAAAATTTGTGATAAAACCCACACTAGTTTCTAGTCTTACACACAAGAGAGAGGTGATCTTAAGATCAATTTTTCTTAGTTTGTGGATGCTGGAAATCATTAAATTACAATGCTAAATAATAAGGGAAAGCAAGTCGTAACTAACTCCTACACTTAAGGAAAGTAAATATCTCAATCTTTACCTAGAATCCTAATGATACTCAACTTAATCAACCCCTAAACAAACTAGGGATAATAATAAGGAAAATAATCAATTAAATCCCCTGTAATCAGCCAAGATCTTCTAGAAGCATCTGAGCTACTTGTTTCTCAGGTTGTCGTGCATAGT
>CACSLK010019758.1:8683943-8698199 GCA_902706635.1 Striga hermonthica
ATCATAGTAACCCTACTTCGAATCGCTTAATATTGGATGAGCTAAATTACGATCGGAAGGCTTTATCTGTAGAGCACGAAACACTTCTTAGTAGAATGACCGACGAGCAGAAGAATGTTTATTCAAAGATCATGGACGTTGTTGATTCTGTTAATGGTGATGTATTTTTTGTATGCGGATATGTCGGGACAGGGAAGACCTACTTGTGGAGAATGTTGTCTGCGGGGTTACCATCGAAGGGTAAAATTGTTTTATGTGTCGCATCAAGTGGAATAGCGTCTCTTTTGTTGCCTGGTGGAAGAACTGCACACTCTCGATTTCGCATACCGCTAAGTATTCATGAAAATTCATCATGCGATATTGACCAGGCAAGTCCTCTTGCGGAACTTATAATACGATGCTCTCTCATTATATGGGACGAGACGCCGATGATGCACAAACATTGCTTCGAAGTTGTCCAAACATCATTGCAGGCTATTATGGGAGCAGTTGACCCTTCCAACAACAAGCCATTCGGAGGCAAACTTGTTGTATTTGGTGGAGACTTTCGACAAATACTTCCAGTGATTCCAAAGGGGAGTCGTCAGGACATTGTGAATGCAACTATTAATTCTTCTGGCATTTGGAGGAATTGTATTGTGTTGCGACTTATAAAGAACATGCGTCTTCAGAGCATTTCAGATGTAGACGAACGTGATGAGCTAACAACATTTGCTGAGTGGATTGCGAGCATTGGAGATGGGACTGTAGGAGGATCAAATGACAGTTGTGTCGCGATTGAAATTCCAGAGGATTTACGATTGGAAACCTTAGATGATCCAATTGCTACAATCGTCGAAAGTACCTATCCAATGTTCAAAAATGCAACTGACGATCCAAGTTATTTGAAAGACATATCTATATTAGCGCCTACTTTGGAGGTCGTTGAGTCTATCAATCAATACATGCCGGATTTGAATTCTGTTGAAGGTCGTAAATATTTGAGCTCAGACAGTACGTCTAAGTCAGATTCCGACAATGGCTTTTTGGCTGATCTCCACACACCCGAGTTCTTGAATAGCATTAAGTGTTCGGGAATGTTGAACCATGAGTTGCATTTGAAGATAGGAACTACGGTCATGTTGTTGCGAAACATGGACCATTCTGTGGGTCTGTGTAATGGCACACGTTTGGTTGTTACGAAGCTCTCTCTGCATGTTCTTGAATGTAGGATATTGACTGGAGATCATGCAGGTGAGAAGGTGTTGATTCCTCGGATGAACATAACTCCTTCTGATATTAGGGTTCCGTTTAAGTTCCAACGGAGTCAATTTCCCCTTATGGTATCCAATGCCATGACCATAAACAAGAGTAAGGGTTAGTCTTTATCACATGTTGGACTATTCTTGAAAAAACCTTTTTTTAGTCATGGCCAGCTATACGTAGTTATACGTCGTTGTTTCACGTGTTACTAATAGAAGGGGTTGAAAATATTAGTTTTTGGGGATAATGAGTTACCCAGTAATCAACTAATAACGTTGTATATAAAGAGGTTTTTAATAATGTATAACTTTTTACCAATGACGATTTTATGTTTAATTTATGAATGTCATACGTATTATAATAACTTATTAATTAATGACTTTTAAATTTTTTAAAATTTTCCAAAACATGTACTAGCCCGTGCATTGCACGGGTTACATACTAGTAACTGTATAAATATACATATCTTCTATCTTTTTTATGAATTTTTCCTTATATAGATATTTAACAAATACCATATATCTTGTAAACTGCATAAACGGGCTTTATCACGCTAGACAACATAAGCAAGCTTGCTACACTGGCCGGACCCGAACCAATGGCTCAAGCCAGTCCACTTAGCTTTTTCTGCGCTACATCACGGTTCACTAGTTTTCGTCTACTAGATGCTTGTATCAAGTAATGGTGTTTTTATTTCAACCATTGATCGCTGATGAATATTTTCCATTGAAAGAAATTTTCAGATCTTCATTTGAAAGAAATTTCTATAAAAAATTACCTCAACTGCAAATACTTTGGAATGGGGGCAAAATTACCAATGCCAAATTGTGTACCATGAGATATCTATCAAAGGAAACAAATATTACAAGGAGTGACACATCCTATTTAAACTACCAATCCACCAACTATATATTAGTTTGATCTCACCCCATTATACGAAACAAATAAAGTCTAAAAGGATCTGGCACAAACACTATAAAGTTCAAATTCTTAATCCCAATAACTCGCAAGAATTACTTGCTCAAGTGATGAAGTTGACAGAAGAACCTGTCATGTCGCTACAACCTTTGTGAGTCCAGTTTAAACTGAAATGCCTGAATAACATCTACAAATAGGAACATGCCAGTACCAGTTCTGCATCTTCTCAAGAGTCGAGCGCATGCTTCCCTCTATATGCACCAAGTCCAAACGAAATCTACCTCTAAAAGGCACATCATTCTGAATCAAAAGTACATCTTGAATACTAGAGGTGGGAAATCTCTATTCAACAAAATGAAGCCACACCACCAGTCACTAAATGCTAAAATTGAACATTTATAAAGAAGAAGAAAGAAAAAAAGGAAAAAAAAGGAAAATGTAAACTTATTCCCGAATCGAGCGATATATATGTTACACATCCTTCTTAAAAGGACTGTCAGGCTACCTGTTAACTCACAAAACAATCAAGATCCAATCAACTTAGAACTTCCCGGGAAAAACCTTACAGCACCATGCTGTTTCAACTTCTCAATTGCTTCTTGTGTCTTGCCGGACTTGAGATCCAAATAGATTGCTGTAAGTATAGCTTGTGGACTTTTAGGTATATCTGATAATGCCATCATAACAAAGTGCTGAGCCCGCTCGATGTCTCCCAGCAAAGCAAAGTTGGCAGCATAGTTCGCTAACAATACTCCACGTGCCTCTTCAGGACTAGAAAACACACATGATCCCTGGGACTCATCAGGTGACACGACAGCATGAGAAGCTACCTGCCCAGTTTGCGAATCATCATTGTCGAGCATTTTTTCCACTTTCCACTTTTCACAGTCTTCTCGGCTGTAAGGTAGCTCAACATGATTCCCACTTGAAACATACTTCATCAAGTATTCAGCTGCTTCCTTGGGCTGATTTAGTAGGCACAGAGACTCGGCTGCATACATTGTCCCCAGAAAGACATATATTCTAGAACACTCGGGAAGTTCCAAAAGAGACTTTGCAGTCAATAGGGCTTCTGATGGATTTCCCAGCGCCAGCTCCACATAAGCCAAATCAGCGAGCACGGCTTGCTTCATCATGTGGTTCTCCTTCATGCAAAGGTTTTGGAAGTCAATTACAGAATTCTGCAGTGATGCGCTCGAATTGTTTGCACACTTCTGCTCTTTCACATCAACACCGTTCAAACTAACTTGACCTGGACCAGATGATACATTAGGTTCCTTGTCACCACCCCCAACAATCTTGTGGTTTGTTGGAAACATTATTTCTCTGGACTCATTTTCCACAGTACCAGGTAGCGAACCAGAGCCAGACTTCGCATCAAAAGAATCCAACAAATACAAAGCATTGACAAGGCACTGCCACGCAAGAGATATCGAGAGCTCGGGCTGTTTCCCATCACCAACAACCGACTCATCCTTCCGTACATATTCCAACTGCCCACTCAACAAGTGTCCATAACTCACAGCAAGATGCCTCCATTTTCCCTTGCCAATAACGTCAACTCTGATATCAGGTCTGCTGGGAGAACAAGAGTTCGATGTTATCAGACCCTTTTCCAGAGCCATCAGACAGCACTCGGCGATTCTTAACCACAGAAGGGGTCTGTTGTAAAAAATTAGGCTCGCCTTTTGAAAACAGCGGGCAGCTTGATAAGGTCTGCCACAGGTCAACGAGTGCATACCACAGTTATACGATACCAGAAGGGACTTATCCTGCGACAAACTTACAAGTTTCAGAGGTTTCTCTTTGCGCACAAGCAAGCAGCTCTTTAGTGCTTTGGAGAAGAATACACCCGATGTGTTATACTTCCCCAGTTGGTAATAGATACACCCGAGATTGTTGTAGTACATGCTAGAGATTCCGGTCTCCGTGCGCTTGCTTGATGCCATCAGAAGCTTGATTGCTTTGCGATGGTTCCTACGGGCATATTCGAGCTGGGATTTTAAGTAAAGAGCCAGGGGATAATCCTTGCCACGAGCTAAGTTCATAGCCATCTTGACTTCACGCTTGGCTGCTTTCAGATTCCGTGTGAGAAGCAAAAGGCGAACCTTGTAAAGATGCAGCTTAAGCCTTAAGTCAGTGATGGATAAGGAGTCCTCAGATTGGTTCTTCAAAAGATCATGGGAACATGCAATTCCAGAAAGTCTCTGAAGGTTTTGCCCACTGATGTCTAGAGAAGATAGCAGCTGCAATGATTCATCTTCAAGTGCTTCCTCAGACAAAGTTCTGGCTAAAGAGTTCTCCAATGTATTTGCAGGAACGAAGTCAGGATGAGAAGAATCGGTAGCAGTCGAGTGGCTAGGTAGGGAAGTAGACTTTGTAACAAAAGAAGATTGTTGCTGTGCTGAGGTTCCATTCTCTACTTGACTGATCAAGTTATTGACACAAAAAACTTTCTCCATGTAGCTTATAACATCCTGAAGAAAATTTAATCAGCTCATCCACATGAAATAAAAACAGCACACAGCAATAACTTGAGTTTCATTAGTTAACTAACAAGTGGATAACATTAAAAACACTAGAAAATCATCACCTTATAATTAAAGTTAGTCCTACGTATATTTTCCAAATTTCAAGTTTAGAGTGAGTAGAAATTTCCAAATAGATTTAAACAAACACCAGCTCCAATAGAGAACGCTACCCATAAAGATGGTCACAATCAGAAACAGGAACAAAAATTCAGGTCCTTTGCATAAATTCCATCTCATTTTGTTTCTATTGAAAAATATTCTACCCCAGAATCTGATTGTTCATGTAACCACTCAAAATTAACGCTACTCAAATTTTTCACTTCTGGTATTTTCACAAAAAGTATAAACACCTGCAAAACACTGAATCACTGCACTACTGACCAACTTGCGTATTTCTAACTTCCAATTATTATTTGATATTTTTATTTCGATCAACTTTCAACGTGTTCCCAGTCACATTCTTAGATCCACTCTTCCAAAATCTTTTTCATATTCTCTAGCAGAAAAAGAAAAAAAAAAAAAAAAAAAAAAAAAAAAAAAAACAAAATAAAACCATATTCAACCACATCCTCAGTTATCTCTTTCAAGAATATAATAAATTCACATTACTTATTGTTCTTATAGTGCAATGCATATAACACACTCAAAATAAGAGAACTGACTGAATGGAAGGGAATGGACAGCCAATGTCTTAGCATGAAAAAGTGGGATGGGCCGGATGAAAAACTCTGCTAGAAAGAATCACACAAGTCTACAGATTTTATATATTTCATTATTCTTAACATTGGGCGCCTCAGGTGGCAGCCCCCACACCTCCACCCCTACCCCAAAGGTACTTAAAGTACAACTTATTTGTCACTCAAATACAATAACGAACCTTTAGGTCAGACAACTCCGTCTTATCTTCTGATATTCAATATTCAGCTCAAATCATTATCATATTCCAAAACGAGAAGGAACAAAAACCTATTCAGTGTTAAACCCCTATATCCACCAATACTTGCCCGCACCCTCAACAAGCACCCTATTCCGTATCCCACGCACATACACACGCATGTTTTAAGAAATTCTAGAAAGGACTGAATTTCAAGAACAAAGAATACACATCAACCCCAGATGACCTTTCATAGAAATGTTTCCAAATATGAATAGATTGAATTAGAAAAGAAAAGGTCCAAAAGTACAAGAAATGCAGGTCATGGATATCCTAGCAGTGCTTAAAAATAATGTCAGAAGGAGTGTCAGCATCTTTGAATTACAGATAAGGTTATTCCACAGGAAGATCACACTAAACATCGGACCAGAATAATGTGAAGCTCGTAGAAGGGATTTAGTTCTAACTTTAATTGATATGCAGTACAATCGAAATATTCTCCCTAGAACTATGTTAAAAAACTGCATATACATTGCAACTTTGATAAGCTTCTGGAACATACAAAATTGAGAAGATGAAGAATTGCAGAGATTGATTTTATTCCTCATATGAATTTTCCAAATGGTCTCCATATTTATTGCAAAAAAAAAAAAGGGACCTCCTAACACAACTAAAACTGCTAATATTTACTTAAAATCGTCCCTCTGAAAGCCAGATGGAGTATCGGAAAATTCACACGACATGTTAATGCACTCTTATTTAAATAAAGATAATCAACCTAACAATTTTAGAAGGTAATCTATCACCCTTATGTTTCTAAGAATCTACATGATTCTCTTCCAATTACTTCTCATGGACTACGGAATCAAACAACTTTGTACAAGCAGAAACCAAGCAAGTCATAGATTCAATGCCATGTATCGTTACATGATTAGTACAAACCTGGAGCACTTCATTGTATTACTTCTGGACACAGGATATTAAAAAAAAAAAAAAAAAAAGGCATGAGCTGCTTCAGTTAGCATCAAAGAAGAGAACAATAAGTCCATAAGATCATTAACAGGACAGGATTTGATTCAGCATTAGGAATCAAACATCAGATGACTAATTCTTTGTTGTGTGAACTCATATAGCTTGTATAGTCATGAAAGTTATAATCCATCCCACTTCAAAGGAGGAAAGATTTTACCTTAATGTTTCAATAGGGATGAAATTTAAATTTGACCAACTGCGATAGGAGTTCTAACATGGATCCAATTCACCAAACTCCCAAAAGGTATTGAGTAGTGACATTATATTAAAACCATTTAGGAATAACCTCATTGTATTGGTATAACACCATTCACATGGCATACTATTAACGTCATTGACAAGAATACAAAAGTACCTTGCAATTGATTTTCAACAACTCATTTATGTGCATTAAGGTCACACAACTCATCTGATTATTGCAAGTAAAGGCACACAATCTTTTTTGACTCAATTATTCAGTGTAACTATCCAAACCAAATGCATGGTCTTATCTTAGATATGCCAATAATAAAAGAAACTACATTCTCATACATCAGAATTCAAGGTTCTGTCCATGAATATGGCATTATAATGCCTATGCAATCAAGAAAAATATTAAACCAGAAACTTTGTAAAATGATACCATATACCTTTACATAGGTCAATCAGAGTCATGAATTTAAAATTTAAATATATCCCGTTAAGCACAGGGAACTTACAGCAGATCTTGATGCATGGTGAAAGAGTAATGCAACATCCAGCAACAAAAGACATATACGAAGGGCTGTTCCCTGCAAGTCATCTTACATAAGTTAAGCACACAGACCCTATCCCAATTGTTAGAAAATGGATTCCTTCTAGTGTGCTATTGTTACCTCATCAATGGGTTCAATGTTCTGATACAATGTGTTCAAATATGAGAATGATTTGGCATAGTCATGAAGATGAAACCAGATAACAGCCTGCAATCAGGTTCATAAATAGAAACTAAGATATAGATAACAACAATTTCAGGCAACTAAAGGACCCAGCAATCACAATAAGTAAAACATACCAAGTTAAACATTGCAACTGAGGTGTCAAACTCGTCATTGTATAAAACAGATGAACTAGAAAGATGAAGCACAGCACTATTAAGTGCCTTCATGCCAGCCATTGCTTTCTTTCCATCATTGTCAGTAATCTCCAAGTGTTCTCCAGACGTATGAGCAAGCTCCTCACTATGTTTCTAAATGAGAAGAAACGAAAGTCAATTAAACATATATACAAGGATAATGAAAATTCATGCACACATAAAGGTTCTATATCCACAACCAAGAAAACCATATCAATGCAGAAAGCAATCCTTTAAAGGACTCTTGACACCAGTTTACAAGGTAATATTGTGTTCGTCTGAACTCAGAAGTAATGAATAGGCAAAAATGCTGCTGCAGATACAATACCAAAGGCAAAAGTACTAGATGAAGAAATTCAAGCGATCTTAAATGATAACACAATGAACAAACATATAAAGAAGCTCTGCTTGAAAACAATAGCCATATGCTCAGACCTGGGTGCGTTTCTTTTTATTAAGAGTAGCCACCACGGTCATGCATATGATAAAATTAAGTATGCTCTTTCTTCACGTATTAGCTATTTGTTGTTCCAGCTAATAAACATATTTTTGAGTGAAGTCATTCTATTATTTAGGAAATTGTCTTACAACGAGTAACTCTGACAGAGATTCAGATTACAGACTAGGAGGTTAAAGGTTGAATACTAAAATACACTTCTTGCGTGTTTCCCTTTTGAAATCAGTATTTTAAGTTTTATTAAATTACAGACAGGTTTACTAACGAATGTTCATTGAACATTACTATCTATCAACACATTCAAAACTATTTTTCACCAAATTTCAGTTACTTATCCTACACTATCTTTAAAATCCCACCATATCCCAGCTTTCCTCATTTTCAAATTTTCAACCAAACCCAGCAATGCCCCAAATTGGTACCACCCATTCCTCTTAACTTCTGTAATACCATCATCACAATTATATGGCAAGACAATATTGGGGGGCTCTAGTTACATATGCTCATCGACCGCATTGCTACGGAATCGGTCAACTAGTGAGAGCTGAGAACAGAAGAAAAGAAGTTTAGGAGAAGAAGGAAGTACACATTTACGACTGAGGTAAACAGCCAAAAAGGATTTCCCTTTCAAGTGTTGCCAAGAAGGAAAAAAAGGCGAGGAAGCTAGAGGGCTTGATGCCTGAACATCGTGTAAGATACCGGCAGATGCTTATCCACCATGTTTGTTTTGGGGTTGGGATAGGCAGACTGATGAGGGGCGAGGCGAATAGCGAAAGGTAAACTGGGGAGAACGTGATGTCCAGTATAAAAGTGTTCAGTTCAACACGAGAAAAATGGGAATAGCCTCTAGTGTGCGATAACAATGAAAAATAAATCCAGGCTACAATTTCAAAAGAGCACATCCTCAATATTCCTTAAAAGTAACATCGAAATACAAATTTAGTTTATATATGTGAAATTTTCAAGAAAAAAAATACAGACAAATCAAATTAATTGCTTAAGAAATTTAAATTGAACCAAGATAAACAAATGCATCTTAACATACTTTAGTTTAAATTGTACCGCATACTTTCATGCATAAAACTACTCAAGCAAACACCATTTCATTTCCAATCCAATATGAACATTCAGCAAGGTATCTTCAACTAAGCATATAATAAATGCCACTCCAAAACCACGAAAATTAAAAATAAAAAATAAAAAATAAAAAATTACACATTTGAACCACTGCTTTATTATATAATTATATATTTCAATTGTCATGTATATAATAACATAAAATATAAGTATCAGCTTGAGGTGGTGATACTGGAGGAGAGAAAAAAATGTCAGCCTTCAGAGTAACAAACAGCATCACTTACATTCTCTTAGATTCAAGTGGACTCAGGTCAAGCTTGCAAGAGTTTATAGTAGCCAAGGAAACAAAACAACAGTAGACAACTAAGAAGCTCAGGTGAATGTGCAAAGAATACAATTAGGCAGTCAATTGAATAACAGAATGAAAAATGAATGGGTAAATTATAAGAACAGGGGAAAGAACTATCAACTGAACCAGACTAGATTAAGTTACAGATTGAAATCAATCTACAATTCATTACTTTCAGAAGCAATAACTTGGATCTATATGAATCATACTCTCCAAATGCTAAAAAACACCAAAAACTCCAATATCACATCCAAACGACTGGATGTTAGCCCATTGCAGTGTTACTTGTAAAAGTTTTGGGCATGCAAGTCTGTGATATACATCACCAATCATCTTAGTTTCCGGGCAAAATACCTGAAATTAAGGTAACCTAGCAAGAAGGAAATAATAATAATACAAAAATAAAAATAAATAAAAAAAAAAAGATTGCTTCCACGTCTTGGAATTCATAGCCAAAGCTGTGTTTGTGAATTCAAACATGAAGGGGTGTCACAAAGTCTTAATTTCCCTCATCTGTTGGTTAATAAAACAAGTTCACATATGACAGACTACTTTTAAGTATTCCATTTCACCGCGGACTTGAATCAACTAAGAGCCTAAAAATACTCATTTTGCAATACTCATAATCAAATGAGAAGCACACCTTCTGAAGCACATATGATATGTATCTATATTTAAATTTCCATATATTAGTTAAGTTATATATTTAGGGCTAAAATAACATGATGGACTGGGCTTTTGCTTAATTACCCTAATTTGTTTTATGTAAGTAGAGTTGGTTAAGTCTTTTAAGGGGAGGAGAAAAAAAAATAGAGGACCCTTTCACTTAGGCAGGAAAATCCGGATCTGCGTTCGCGCTTGGAGCAGGCTCGCCTGCAATTGTTTTTTTTTTCTTCCCTTTTGTTTTCAGTTAATTATCAATCTAAGTTTTGAATTACTTCTGGTATTCTGCCCTTCACTTTACCAATATATGCAAAAACGAAATATATAGATTGCAAACAAGACAAAAAATTTACAAATTACCCGTATTGTTGTTGTGGAGTATCATATAAACACTAACCAGGATATTTTCAAGTGCTTCAATAAGCCTTTTAGGATCCGAACAACCATCTTGAAAGTTCTCCGCAATGGCAATATTATGACGCACCTAAAAAGTGACGAAGGATACATTAGAACTTTGGAGAGAAAAAAATATCAAGAATACCAGTGGCATTAAAGAAAATCACCATCCTTCACTCAAGGTTTTGGAGCCAAGTAAGTTCGATACTGAAATGAGTACTTCGAACTCACACACTATTATATTAGAAGCTTTATTCTCACTGACAAACCCACTCTAAAGCGATACAGGGGTTTTCTCGGGCATCTTCATATGGTATCTAACTAGGCTAAGGAATTACTTTCCACTAAACATAATAATTCCTGAGTTTTTAACGGTGTCATCTAATCCAACAATGTGTCTAATCAACTAAAGCTTCATTTTGTTAATCCAATTTATTTATAAAATATGACTTACTCCACATGTATATATATATAATTCATAGCACAAGACTGTTAATCAACCAAACACTAAAGTATTCCACCAATCTAATAATGAATACGAATTCATCTTACCAGTTAAACTTCCGTCTTCACATTAAGTAACATAAAGATGTTTTATGTGCAGTACATGTAGATGAAACTAACCTATGAATGAGCTAATATTTTTACCTTAACATGAGCACACAAAACCCTTTTGATAAATGACAACCACTACTATCAGAATTATAGCACATATCAAAATACTAAAAAAAACAGAATATGTGTGTGTGTGTGTACAAAAATATAAAAGGAAATTACTAAGAAAGATACTCTATACATGTCTAGTAAACTGTAGTCAAATCATCAATGTTACAAAATGAATAGGACCAGTGAATTATACAAGAAATAAAGAACTTCACAAAAAGTTATGAGTAACGGAATTGTGAAAGTAGCAGATCACCAATCACAACAAGATAGACCACAAAACATACTTATGTATTAGAAGTTAGTCAGTTACAAAACTATCAAATAGTAATCTATAGAGTTTATCCATAACTCAAACAAAATAAAGTCATGTTGCAAGCACAAATGATTGTTCCCGGACCTCCCTATGGGCAGAGGCGCCGGTTCTTCATTTCTTCTTAAGGTCAATATATTCTAACGTACAATGTGAAGTATGAACTAGAGCAAATACTTAGTCACTTAATGGTCAACTATTACTCAGGTATGAGATTGAAGGAGGAGATTGTAAAAAGAGTTTAGGGGCCAACAACTATTCATGTCTATGGAACTGAAGGGAATAATAATAAGAATACTTAACAGCATATCTTCCATGATATAGATTGCTTCAAAATGTTAATAATATAAGGTTTCAATAGTGCCTGAGAACATGCTTCTACTTGATGCACCTTTTGCCTAAGAACAACAAGAAAAGTGGAGAGTTTAGCGCAAATATGTATTTGTCAGCGCGCATGCATTCTCATATCAAAATGAAGTCATTTGAACAACGAAAACGCATTGCATATTAATTCATGGCCAAACTTAACTTTTAAACAATTTTTATCAAGATTGAAGTAGTACAACAACTTATAATTTCCGACATGGTATACTAACTAAGAAACTAATTAGATACTTCCTTCCTCCTGTTATTACAAGTACCAAATAGTGTTTACTTAATAATTAAACAAAAGAATGTCAAGACTGCCCAACCATAATAAATACTTTCTGCTAACCCACATCACAATTAACTCAAAAGCGCTAAAAAGTAGAAAGAATTTGCATTCCAAAAATCTACAGAATACTTGACAAGACCAAGCATAACAATGAATTACATTACAGACTGCGCATAGCATGCATCCAATGGAAACTTCAACATCCGTTTGCAGCAAGGACAGCTCGCATAGACAGACCTTTTCTATTTAATCCGTTAAAATCTACTTTAAGTTAACCCAGGCATGCATTATCCAAGTAAATCAACATGAATTTTCCAAGAATACAAGGTGCAGAAGTCACTCTTCTCAAAAACCCATTCCAGTTAGGTGCAAGAACCCTTAATCAAATCCGAAAATTCAGAATTACCTTGGGATCGTTCTCTTTCTTTCGAGATAACTCGATCAAAACTCTCGAACAGTCCACAAACTTCCCGGCCTGGAAGAGCAGAGCCGCCTCCTTAGCTAACCCAGAGGCAACCGACAGAGCACCATCGCCCTCCACCAATCCAGCCACTGCTGCCAACCCATCCCTCGTGGCAAATGGCAATGAGGAAGGTGTCGAATCCATTGACGCCTAGATCGATGAACAGCAGAAAAATTTAAGGCTCGACAAAACCCTCAGTCACTGCCAAACTGAAATTCACATTCGAATCTGAGTCCGACTACTAGCTGTAGTTATAAATCATAAACCCTAGAAATAGGGGAATAGAGTCAGAAGAGGATGTACGGACTTAAACACACCATATATCTCTATGTATTTTGAATCGATGTGCTGCGATGCCTCAATTTAGAGAGAGCTGCAGTGGATACGAGAAATGCTGGATAGAGGGAGAAAGAGACGGATCGGGGGGCCATTCAGCAGAGTTTTTAATAACCATTGGATCATATTATTTAATCCAATGGTCAAAATTTTATCCTTTGTTTTTTTTATTACACATCATAATCTATATCTATCTATACACGGGTGCTCGCTAATTTTTTCTTTAAAATCTAAAATTAATGAGAAAAAGTAGTTGAAAATTTAAATACCTTTTATAAAAATATATATATTATTATATATTTAGTACGACACTTTTTATTTGTGCGACTTACATGTGTTATATTATAATAATTTTTAACTTACAACATATAACTACATGAAACATAATATATGAATTGAGAATAATTTTATTTTTTTAATGAATTTTGATAAATATTATTATTTTTTATTATTATAAAGATAAATATAATTTATTTATTTCATATATACAATATGGATGTCAAATCGAAGATCATCAAAAGATGATTAATTTGATATATTATATATGCAAAACCAATAAGAAATACAAAAGTAATCAACTTTTTAAATACATTTACAATTCAATAGCTAATTGAAGGAAACAAATCAAAAGTCAGTGATATATTAGTCACTTAGTGTCTCACTATGTAAAATTACAAAAAATTAGAGGGTTATATTACTACAATGATATTAAAATACTTAAGTTAGCTAAATAATATTTATAGAATGTCTGAACCTAGATTATTAATTATTAATATATCAATATTATTTGTCCAAACCTAATTACGAAGCATGATTCTTCGCCAAATAGAATTCCGAAGCACTAGAAACAGCCACGTAGGCTCAGCGCATTCGAGAATTATATATAGGAGGGATATTGAAAAACTAGTACAACGCCTGTGTATTACACGGGTGCTTGTTATTTTTTTTAATATAAAATTAATGAGAAAAATAATTTCAATACCTTTTATAAATATATATATTTAGTATGACATTTTTTTATTTGTGCGACTTACCTGTGTTATATTATAATAATTTGTTTAACTTACAACATATCCCCCCTAATATATTAGCACTAGCACTGTCAAACGGACCGGTCCGGCCCGGCCCGCTCCGGCCCGCGGTTCAAACGGGGCGGGCCAAAATGGCCCGCATTTCTACGGGCTGGGAAATCCA